>CAOLHI010003809.1:0-151704 GCA_948474755.1 Ctenosaura bakeri
CTCCCCCAAACAATGATGTGCGTTCCATTGCCCTATGGATCTCTGCCATGTCCAAGACAGCTAAAGAAGCATGGAACACCACTGAGTCTCCTGCCCTGGCAGGAAGATCATCCCCCTCTGCATGTGGCGGGGGGGGGTTCAGACAAACAACACAGCAGGCCCTTATGGGGCGTGACTGTATTAATGGCGGCCGCTCGAAAAATAACTACTGTCAGGGGTCAAACAGAAGCCACTACCCCCCACACCCCCAGCCCGAGAATCTGGTTTAAAACGGAAGATTACCAAGGGCCATTTTTCTCTGGGGGCGCCAAACAGTCCCCAGAGAAAAATAATACGTTTCCCAGTAAAAGTTTGCACGGGGACCTCGTGCCGGAGCAGCACAGCAGCCATCCCCAAATTTACACAGCATCCCGTCATTGCGCCATGATCCCGCTTCCAAAGTAACCTGGAGAACGGGTTTGGCGCGGTGGCTGCTTTGGACGTTCCCTCCCTTCCTACCTGCCCCCCTCCACAGCTTTCCCAATTTTCCCTAACCTTTAAAAGCATCCTGCCATGCCATCCTCGGCGAGTGTATCCACTCGCCAGCCGCCACCTCCCCCTCGACCCCATATTTAAAATCAGGGCACCTTCGGGAGACACAACCCCCGGAAACCCGCAATTCACGACGCCGCACGGACAAAGGATAGCTAAGGGAAAAACCTACCTTCCTTTTTTTCCGTTCCTCGTCCCTTTGCTTCCTCCTTGCAGCCGCTGAAACCTTCCTTTTTTTCCGTTCCTCGTCCGTTTGCCTCCTCCTTGCAGGCGCCTCAGCGGGTTTGGAAAATGGCGCCGCCCGCTCGTGCTGGGGGCGGTCCTGTGGGTTCTGCTGGCCACGCCTTGATCCCTCCCTCTCTTGATCGCCCGCACGAATCAAGACGCACCGCTGCTTTCTCATGGAAACGTCGAGCGCGGATTGGAGGAAAAGACCACATTTTATCCGGTCTTTGAAAAGTGCGCGGAAATGCTGATTGGTGGCTCCCCCGCTCAGATTGTGGTGAGAAACCAAAAAGTTTAATGCGACCACATGCTCTCTAACATGTAAAAGGCACCCGATCAAGGTCGAACTGGGAAGGTTTAAAAACCCCGTGTGAAAAGGGCCCTACTTTTGCACTTTAAACTCAGTGTGCACCAACTGAAGGAAGATGAGGTCAAAGGGCGAAAGTGGGAGGAAGAGAAACTGTTGGAACATTTTAAAGCAGCTGAAAAAGTGGGGTGATAGAAGATTCATAAGGACTATTCTGCAAAAATATGGACAGAAGATATGTGCTCACCTCTGCCATTTAATTTTGCCCCTGCTTAGAACCCACGTTGGTCTCTATCTCCAGCCAACACTAGTGTCTGACAGAACCATGGGTTCTGGCTTCTTAAGAGATGACAATGTACCTCTACAAGAACCCCAGAGTTACTATTTTTCTGGATCTCTCCAGTTTTTTTCCCTTCACATTTTAACTAGAATTGTTCATAAGCTATTATGTACTGTCCAGAGGGCTTCAGTCCTACCAGGGCCTGATAGCTTTCAGTTTGGAACATAAGCTAGTAGGAGCACTTTAGACATCTCCTCAGAGGCCAATGCAATGCTGAACCAGTTTCAGTTCACTAATTATGTTTATTTAAAGTAGCGGTGGACAACTGTGGAAGACCCGAGGAACCTAGGCCCTTATGAAGTGTATCTACCCCTTCTAACAAAGCTGCAAGTGGGTGGAAGGTCTTCTGAGTACTTCTATCTTCCGAGTGTTGTTCTTAACTGCTGTCAAGTCAACTTCAACTTATGGCGACCCTAGGGATGACAGGCTTCCCAGTCACCCTGTCCTCAACTGCCCTGCTCAGGTCTTGCAGAGTCAAGGATGTATCTTCTTTGATTAAGTTTATCCATCTGTAATGCAGTCTTCTGCCTTTCCTATTGCCTTTTACCTTACTAAGTATTATTCTCTTTCCTAGTGAGTCAGGTCTTCCCATGATGCCAAAGTATGACAGCCTCAGTTTAGTCACCTTGGCTTCTAGGCAGAGTTCAAGCTTGATTTTCTTTAGGACCCATTAATTTGTCTTTTTAGCAGTCCAGGGCATCCGTATAATTCTCCTCCAGCACCACGTTTCAAATGAGTTGATTTTTCCCCCCCATCAGCTTCTCCATTTTTTGAGGAATTTGTTCTGCAGTGGCAGCAGGCGCTCTAAGGGTGCCATGCAAAAGTCCTTTGTAAAGGGCAAGACTGTACATGGGTTGTGGCTCATGCAATTCACACCCTTGCTTTAATACAGGGATGAGCAAACTGTTGACTTCCAAATGTTGCCAAACTGTGTCTCCCATCATCTCTTACTACTGGGTGTCCTGGCTAGGACTGATGAAAGGTGCCTTCCCACAACATCTGAAGGACTACTTGTTATCTGCTATAAAGCAGGTATTTCTCGTGTTTCAGGAGACTTTAATGTATGACAGGTGTGGGTTGTGCTGTTTGCCATATTCAAAACAGGCAGCACAACAAATTAAAATAAGATCTAATGCAACAAGAAAAAAAAGAAACTATTCCATTTTATCATGTTCTTCTGATTAAAAATAGTGCTCAAAGATGCTAACAATAGCATCACTAAAAACACATTAAACAATTAAACCACTAGCATCATTACAGTAATTAATACACAACAAAACAGTTTAAAGGAGCAGGTTAAAGAGAAGTCTCTTTGCACCCCTCCTAATAGCAGCAAGAATAGAAACCAATCAGGCTCTTGAGGGGAATACATTCCAGAATGTGAGAGTAACAAAAGAGAAAGCTTATCTGAAAGCTTATTGCCACCCAACCCACGAACAGAAGAGATCACACACAGGACTTGGGTTGACTAGGGCAATTTATTAATATGCCTAATTAACATCAAGGGAAAATGAACTTGAACTTGCTTGAACTTGAACTTGAACTTCTGACCTGAGGAAGAAGGGGGGGTCAACTGCATTTACGGACTAGGGCAAGGGTCACATCCCGACCATCTTCCCTAGCCCGGGGCGAGATACCGGGCTCCAAAGCCAACCGCTGAAGGTGGATTAAGACTTTGGCCGGCCCTTTTCTGTGAGGTGAGCCCCGAATGCCCATCCCCCCGGCACAGGACTAGTAGGGTGAGCCCAGGGCCCCCCTCAAGGATAGGCTTTATCCTACACCGAAGGGTGCCATAGGTACTCGCCGACCCCTTAGACCCCCCCCCATACCGGCCACGGATAAGGGCAAGCGTCCGCTTAGCCCTTATCCCCCATTTCCCTCTCAGAATGGCATCCAACCCCTCTCGCAAATCCCGCAAGAAAATCTCCTTGCCCTCAGGTGACAGGTGCACTCCATCATGCCAATACAGCTGTGGCTTGTCAAAAACAATGTCACCATGTGGAATGTAGCAACCCAAGCCCCGTTTCAGAGCGTTGTGAATTTCCCGGTTAGCCCGCTTATGGGCGAGTTCCAAGTGTTGAGGGTCACCCCTCCCACACTCTTCTCTGAACCATAGCAGACCAAACAATGCATGTGTGAGGCCAAGTGTCTTGAATATGCCGCATATCCTGAATGGCCTGCAGGATCAAGGCCTTTCCTTTCAACAGTCCAAGGTCATTCCCACCGAGGTGGATCACCAGTATATCAGGCGGAGGCCCGCAGCACTCCCCGAACAGCAAAGGTAACAGGCCGTGCCAACGCAGGCCTCTCTTGCCCAGCCATTGTATTGATACCCGGTCTCCCAATCCCAAGTTCGAGCCCATATGGCCCTTGCGAGCTTGCTTCTCTGCCCAGAAGATGAAACTGTGTCCACAGATCAGCACTTGCTTCCTTCCTGCAAAAGCAGGTCGATCTGAAAATGATAAACATTAACATGGGTTAATTGGCCTGACATAACGCCGGTAAGCCATAGACTTCCATCTTCCAATCCTCCTGATATCATCAGCATGCATGCCCACCGATGCAGCGGTGGAAGCTGCACCTATGCGAAATGAGTGTGTACCGAAATTAGACCCTTGCAGGCCCAAGTGACGCAGAGCCTTCTTCGTAATGGCCCAGAACTGATACCTAGTAAGTGGAATTGTGTCCTTATGGCAAAACAGCAGCCCTGCGTGCATTCCTCTTCTGGCGGTGTACGCTCTAAGCGCCCTGACTGGGCACAAGGCCGCATCAGCACATTCCTGCAGTGTCACAACAGCACCCCGTTTGGCCTGATCTGTCTTGGAACCCTTTATGATTAAACTTACATGTCGCTTACCCCACTTCAGGTCTCTGAATTCCAAGGCCCTGCCCGACCTATCCTCTTTGCTCTGTACCACGAGCTAGCTTACCCTTAATGCCCCAAAGAATGCAGTGAGAGCCGCTGAGTGAAATAAAAGAGCTTCATATGCTGAGAACACAAGATTTTCCACACGTCGCCTAATCCCTTCAATATGCCCGGAGAGAGTGGTTGCCTGTTGTCCCTGACCACTCCTTTCTGCCTGACCCACCCTTCTATGAATTTACGTACCCTAAAATCATTAGTGGGGTCAGGCAAGCCGCGCGCCTTGGACCAAAAAGCCAAGGCCGACATACGAGATCAAATGGATTGCGGGGAGAGGCCTGCTTGCTTGAGTTCCACACAAAACTGCAAAATGTGGTTAACCGGAATTGGCCACATGTCCTGTAACCTCTTGGACTTACGAAAGGTGCTAAATTCCTCAGCCGCCTTGCTGTAACTCCTTCTGGTGCTGGGCGCAATTGACATACCTATCATTCGAGTTACCTCACCCCGCCAAGGTTCCACAGCTCGAAAGGCATCGGTTCTGGGAGGGGTGCCGCATCTGGTGCCAGCTCTCTGAAACGTTTCATCTGCATAGGGGAGAGAGAGTCAGCCAAGGAATTATCCACACCCGCAACATGTATTGCTGTAAAGACTATGTTGAAATGAAGACATTGAAGCGTGAAAGCCCGCATCAAACGCATGACACACTGTGACCTGGAAGAGAGATTATTAATCACGCTGACCGTGGCCTGGTTATCGCACCAAAAGTGTACTGCAGCATTTGCCAACTCGTGTGCCCAGATGTGTACTGCCACCAGTGTTGGGAAAAACTCTTAAGAATGTAAGGTCAGATGTGAGGCCTGTATCTGCCCAACTCTCAGGCCACTTCTGTGCACACCACTTACCACTGAAAAAGACGGAACCTGCTGCATCTGAAGATATCTGCAATGCGTTCCTGATCTTAATTTCATTCCGCCAAAAGGAGACCCCATTGAAATCGGCCAAGAACCTCTGCCATACCTCTAGGTCTAGCTTCATCTCTCTGGTGATCCTAATCCTATGGTGCGGCTTAGTTACACCTTGGATGGCGTCGCACAACCGCCTGAGAAATGCCCTGCCGGGCGCTACCACCCTACATGCAAAGTTCAGATGTCCTAATATCTCCTGAAATTCCCTAAGAGTTGCTTTACGCCTACTTAAGAAGGATGCTACCCTTGACCTGAGATCTTGAACTTTAGCTGGCGGTAATCTACAGGCCTGGTTAACTGTGTCCAGTTCGATACCCAAAAATGTAAGCCGGTGTGTGGGGCCCTGCGTTTTTTCATGCGCCAAAGGCACGCCCAACTCCTCCATCAGGGATGCGAATTCTGCCAAGAGGAATGAGCACTGCCCAGATCCCCACCGTCCTACCAAAAGGAAATCGTCCAAGTAATGCACGACACCACGAAGGCCCGACTTCCTTTTAATGGCCCATTCCAAGAAGGTGCTG
The DNA here is from genome assembly GCA_948474755.1 of Ctenosaura bakeri. Classification (NCBI taxonomy): domain Eukaryota; kingdom Metazoa; phylum Chordata; class Lepidosauria; order Squamata; family Iguanidae; genus Ctenosaura; species Ctenosaura bakeri. Next base: position 5,756 of record CAOLHI010003809.1, read on the forward strand.
AATGTCTCAAAGGCAGAACACGACACTGAACATCCCATCGGGAGGGACCGGTCAAGGTAGAACCCACCTTCAAAGGCGAACCCTAAAAGTTCAAAGTCAGCTGGGTGAACGGGTAGCAGGCGGAATGCTGACTTGATGTCTGCTTTGGCAAGGTCTGCTCCAACTCCGTGCCCCCGCACCACCCGCACTGCTGCATCGAATGAAGTGTACCTCACTGAACATAACTCTGTTGGGATGGTATCATTAACTGAATCACCCTTGGGGTAAGACAAATGGTGGATTAACCTAAATTCACCCAGGGTTTTCTTAGGGACTACTCCTAGCGGGGATATCCTAACATTGGGAGTGGGAGGGTGTTCAAATGGGCCTAACACCCTGCCCTCCATCACCTCTTTCCTAATCTTCTCCCTTACTATGTGCTCATTACCTCTAACTGATCTAAGGTTACTAGCCATGAAAAATCTACGAGGTCCCACACTTGGGATTCTAAAACCTAAAGTAAATCCTTCCCTCAGGTATTGCGCTGCAGCCCAGTTTGGATAAAAACGAAGCCAGGCCAGCAGGTTCTCCACTTTAATTGGGCTGGGCCCCTTTGGGAAATGGTGGCTTATTCCCTGTCCCCCGCTTGCCCCCGTCGTCCTTGAAGCCTGAACCTCCGCCTCTCTCCTTGTTGCAATTGCGTGCTGTGTGGGGGCCCCAGCAGATCCCTCATAGATGCTTGTATTTGCAGGGTCGCCTTGCACAAAACCCCTGCGTCCCAAACTCCCAGCAAATCTGAACCAACTTTTGCTCCTGTGAGCCCTGAGCGCGAGGGGAACTCCCTGTCTTACTAGATTGCATCAAATGACCAGAGTGGGACCTCTCCCCGAATACAGGGTGAGTCGGGGTCAATGTTTTCATCCACAACTCGGGGACAATGGTATCCCATCTTAGGTTTGGCTGCTTCGCTGCCCTCATTCCGAACCTCTCATCGTAGTGCAGCCAACCTGCCCCTGCGAAATCTGTATGGGCCTGGAATATCGTGTTCAAATACCTCAGCATGGCCAGAGCCCTGGATGGTTGGGCCTTAACGACCACCTCCATGTAAATGAGATAGCCCACAAACCAATTATTCCAAGTTCTTTCAACCTTACGATTCTTGAACTTCTCCTTCTCACCTGCGTCTAAATCCTCCTTCTCTTTCTTATCAAGCTCTCGATACAAAAGGGTAAACAAGTCCACGTATTCCCCCCTCTGTATCTTCTCGATAGTGGCTGTAGCAAGATGCTCACTCAAAGCCCCCGATTGCCCACCTACCTCATGCTCTGGGCCCACCCCTTTGAAAAATTCCTGGAGCGTAGAATCACCACCCTGGCTGAGTTCCTGAGGCTCCTTGGGACTGCTTGCCTCCCCGTGAACCTGCTGTGAATGAGATGTGTTTTCCCCAGGAGAACAATGTGAGGAGGACGCCAAAACCTCTGGGGAACCTGCTGGTGGAGCCCATACCATGTTGTTCGGCGGTGTGCTAACAATCCACGGCCCTGCCACTAATGCAGTGTTATCCTCAATGCCCATACACTCACCCGTTGCCTCTGCCACTGCTCCCGAAGCTCCTGAGGGCCCAGCCTCTGAATCGCCGTGCTGTGATGAGGATGGTTGGTCTGGCCTCCTAGAAGGCGCTTCATTCCGCTTCTCGCCCGGCCCTTTTTCAAGCGCATCTAATAGTGCCAAAATCAGGTCAATATCTCTCACAGACACAGTCATTGTCTGCTCATCCCTTCCTCTACCTTGCCCCGCCGGCTGCCGCCTCCTTTCCATGGAATCCAGTTTATCAAAAATAGCAGCTATCCTGGTCCCTCTCCCTTCTTCGTCCGAAGATGAAGCAAGTGTAGGTGGGGCAGCCGGGGCCTCAGCCGTCTTGGGCCTCTTAGCTGGAGTGGCCCCCTTACTATTGGCTCCCCCTCTTGCCGGTGCGGCCTTCTTGGGGGGCTGCTTGCCCTTAGATGCTGATGCTGCCTGCTTGGGGGGCTGCTTACCCTTAGATGTTGATGCCACCTGCTTGGGGGGCTGCTTGCCCTTAGATGTTGAAGCTGCCTGCTTGGATGCCATGGACCCCACAGGTGGAATTAAATGTCCACGAATGGGACCAGGAGCCAAAGCTGACAATGAAAGGAAAGGCGCACTCTCTCAGCCTTAAATTACTCCCTAGCAAAAGGCCCGCTGTTTATGGGGAGCAGATGGATCCCTGCTGACAGCAAACCCCCAATTAATCTGCCACTCCGGCCTCCCGCCAGTACAACCCGGGGGGAGAGTTGGGGGAGGGAAAGGGGGGAAAAAAAAAGGGAAAAATTACAGGCACGGAAGAACACACAGGAGGTGCAGAGGCCCCAATCCCTGCCAAATACGACCCCCCTGCCTGTCTCCCACTCACTCCCTCACCTCCGTGCCGCCCTTGTTGCCGCTAAAACCTCCCCCCACTGCTTTCTGGGCTTGGGACTGACACAGTCGCCCACGCTTCCTACCTGGGCGGCCGCCGCTGCGACCGCCTACTCCCCCGACGGAACTCCGATGCGCCGCCCGGCCCCTTTAAGGGCCTGCTGAAGGTCGCTGTCGAGCTGCGCGGGGAATCGGGGCCGCGGAGCCCCGCTGCCACCCAAAGTCAGGCACCCCGCCCCACCGTGGGGGGGCGCCGCCGCCGAAAGTCGGAGAGGCCACGTAGCAGGGCCGAGGACGAAGTCTCGTCCGAGCCGAAACCTCTCCACACTGCCTGCGAAGTCCTCGCTGCCTAAGGGGACCAAAAGATCCCCTTGCTGGGCCGCGCGGCTGCGCCGCTCTCCTGATCGCCAGTCAGCTGGGAGGAGGAGGAGGAGAGGGGACAAGACCTCTAAGGCCACCACGTGGCCAGCCTGAACGGACAAAACAAACGTCCCCCTCCTCTCCTCGCAGCGATCGAAAAGAGGCCGAGGGAGGGGCGAGGTGGCCATAAATAGCCCCCTCCAGCCCCGCCTCCCCCCGAAACCACTCTCCTCTCACGGGAGGGCGGCAAAGAAACGTCCCCCCACCACCCGTGGTCACGTGGGGGCGGTGGGGGACGTAATAATATGGTCTGGGTACTGTCCACCAGTTTAGCTTCTGCATTTTGCTCTTAATTTAGCTTTTAGACACTCTTCAAGGGTAGCTCCAAGCAGAGCTGCAGTAGGTAAGATACGTTACAATTAAGACATGGAAGAGTTGGATCAACACAGGAAAAACTGTAGCTGGCTAGAGAGATAATTGATATATTGCAAGTGCTGCAGCCCAAAAGAATTTTTGAAAAAAGACATCAATACAAGAAAGGCTCTAGAACACATTGCAGTATTAAACAGTCCATCTGCGAGAACTTAGAAAGGAATGCTGTGATTACTAAAAACCAGCATGGTTTCTTAAAAACAACAAATGCCAGTCTAATCCTATATCTCCACTCCTTTTTTGGGCGGGGGGACTAGAGCTACAAGTTTGGTAGATGATAGGAATGTTGTAGTGCAGAGTTCCATGATGACCTCGGTAGAGGTTCATGAAGGCTTTGAAGAAATGGTATGAGCTTTTACAAGAAAAAGAAAGAAAGAAAGAAAGAAAGAAAGAAAGAAAGAAAGAAAGACCGACCACATTCCTCTCAAAGAGCAGATCAAGTTCTGCAAATTCTTTTGCTGGTGATAGACATAATTTGTACAAAGTTTCATTCCAATATCTCAAACTATTAAAAAGTTATGACTATTTGATAGCAACCAACATGCTCAGCACTTGCAGCTACTACATGTGGTGAGAACATGCAAGTGAATGATGCTGAGTAGCTGAGAGAAAGCACATGACATTTTTTGCCACTGCACATACAACTGGAAGCCACCTTGGGTTAAATCTTGGTGGTCTGAGGCAACATAAGGTATCTGAAGGAGGTCTGTGGCAAAGAAAAGTTCAAGAACTGCTATTTTAGTGCATATCTATTTCAGTGAGGCTTTTGTCAAACTGACAAAATATTGGTTAGACAAAACCCAAAGAATGTTCAACAATGCTTCCTTTTTACTGTGCAGATAAGCGATCAGTGGAGTGCCACCAGGTTTTGTCCTGGGCCCAATGTTGTTCAACATATTTATAAATTAATTGGATAACGGAGTAGCAAGCATGCCTGTCAAATGGTCAGAGGACACCAACTCAGGAATCAGATTCAATTTGACCATAACGAATTAGAGAGCAAGATCAAAACTAAAAAAATGAATTTCACTAGGGAAAAATGAAAGGGACTAAGGCAGAAAAAAAATAACACACACAAAGATAGGATGGATGACACTTGGTTTTATAGCTGTCTATTACTGTAGTTTTCTGGTCCGGACTTGGGGGATACTAGATATCATTTGATATCAATACTTTCGCCTTCTTTTCCTATTCCTCTCCACGTGCTTGTGAAGCCCCCAGACAAACAGGCACACAGGCATGGTCACTAATTGCTGAAATAATCCAAACAAGTACAGGCAGGTCAGAAACAGCCAGACTGCCACTTTAGGAGACCTCAAGGCAAGTACCACATTGTATATGCACACTACTTACAAAGGATGCCCTGCCCCGAGCAGGCAGCTTGACGAGCCAAATACTCAGCTGTCAAACACTCTGCATTTGTATAATGTCTGAGCTATTGACAACTCTGTCATAACTCAATCAGGTAAATTACTGACCTTTTGGAGGTTTTGTCTCCAGCCCAAAACTCATTGTTATCCCCTGGAACAGACTGGCCTACGGCCACATTTTCCCCTATAAGAACCCCTGACTTTGAGCACTTCCTCGGATCGCTCTTGGCTTCCATCCCGTCTTGCTGTCGCTTTGTCGGCGAGCCTTCCCTTCAGCTCCACATGCTGAGAAACTCCACTTCCACGAACTTCTCCTTCAGACTATCCGGGCTTCAGGACAGGTGTAGTATTTCCCATACAAAACCTCCTCTTAAAATCCCTCTATCCAACTCCAGTCTTTATTTCTATAGATCTCTGTGTGAGTGTGTTGCATACACGTTTGACTGTATATCAATAAAAACAACAATTATTATTTATTTCTGTTTTCTCCTTGACTCGGCCTGACCCCGTAGACATTGGGTAAAAGATCTCGCTATGTTGCCCTGCCTCTCATAGTGCTAACTTGTGCTCTTTGCTAATTCCCAATTTTGTAATATTTGGAGTGCACTTAGGTGTCCCTCACAGGACCCCCAGAAATCAGGGTAACATGTCCATGTGAAAAGGATATAGAGGACTTAGCAGATCACAAGCTAAACGTGAATCAATAGTGACATATAGCAGTAAAAAAAAAGCCAGTGCGATTCTAGGTTATATCAACAGGGTATAGTGTCCTGATCAAGGAAACTGCGAGTAGTAGTACTACTCCATTTTGCTTTGGTCAGATTTCACCTGGAATACTGTCTCCATTTTTGTGTACTACAGTTCAAAAGGCATATTGACAAATTAGAACATGTCCAGTGGTGGACAACCAAGATAGTAAAAGGTTTGGAAACCAGGCCTTATGAGGAATACCTAAGGCAGTTGAGTTTGTTTCCCATGAAGAAGAGAAGACTGAAATGTAATATGATAGCCATGTTTAAATATTTGAAGGGATGCTGTGTACAAGATGGAATAAGCTTTGTTTCTGCTGCTCCAGGTACCAGAACATGGATTTGGATTATAAGAAAAGAGATTCTACCTAAAGATTAGAATAACTTCCTGACAGTAAGAACTGTTCCATGGTGGCGTTAACTGCTTTGGATGCTCATTGAAGGTCTTTAAACAGATATTGGATGGCCATCTTTGGGGGATGCTTTAGCTGCATATACCCGCATTTTAGGGTGCTGGACTAGGTGTCCTTGAAGTTGTATCCAATTCTTATCATACTGCAATTGACACACATGAGGCTCAAGCATGTGGGCAAAAGGATGCTATATGAGGGAATGAGGATTCGGGGGCTCACCCAGACACCAACTCCCTTACTGGGAAGGAGAAAATGGAGGCTAAGATAGAAATTATACAGGTATTTCTCTGTGGGTACCTGTTGTCATACAAAGCCAAGGTTACAGTTTCATGCAAAAGTAGTGTAGTAATTAAAATCAGTCTCATTAATATATGATTTTGCAATGAAAGTCTAGAAAAACAAAGGTTTTAAGTATGTTGGGCTATGAAGAAAATGTTTGCTATCCTAACTGCCATCCAAAAAAGTAAGTTTTCCAACTCCTTGCTTTTAAGGTATTTGGAAACTTTTTCTTAGCTACACCAATTGCATATCTGATTAGGCCTATAACAGAGCATAAATAGATGCTCTCAGTGGCCTGTCTTCCTTTGGAACATTCTTTTTGTAGAGATTAACCAAAGCCTGATCCTATGTATCTCTAGAAGTAAAGAAATATGCTTTTATTCAAACAGCTTTTGGTGGTCAAGGACATGGTACAATAAGGAACACACTGTTGACAATATTAGTAATGGAAGAGATTGTAAATCCAAATAAATGAATTACTGTATCAGTGTACTGATTATGCTACTTCACATGGCTGTAGTTGTGTTGCCAAACAGAGGAGTCCCAATTTCCTTTAAAGCCTACTGCCATTGCAAAAATAAATTCTTGCCCCAAAACAGCAGTCACTTGCATCAGACAATAGTTCTTTTGTAGTGTTATTTTCCTGTTTGTGGGGTCATGACTTCAGTGGAATCAGCAAAGCTTTGGATGTAACTGAAGATAAGATTGTGAAATGCAAGTAAAAAGAGATAAGACACTCTTGTGATAGAGGAGGGAGCATCTGTATTGAACAGCAAATGTCCACACTTCTGAGTTTTTATGTCTGGTGCTCTCTGTGGAATACTAATAACTTTCATGGTTGGCAAGAAAAAGGAGTCAATATGGTTGATGAGAACACTAAAGGTTGCCAGCTTAGCATCCAGTCAAGAAATAAAACCGAAGAGGCAGCTGCATTTGGTTCTCAGAGAACCAGTGTGGCTAGGCACACTGATCAGTTGTGACTATTTGTACTGTAAATTAGTTTTCCTAAAAGGAAGGGAGGGTAAATGCCTGTACTTTGTGGGGAACACATTAGCTGCCATCTCCAGCATACATCTTGGTTTAAAAATGGTCTTTCCTGGACTTAAAACAGACTCTTCTGCCCCCTCTAAAACATAGCAAATTTCCTTCCCTCCAGGTGTGAGTGTAACAGGAGCATATTTAATGTCAATCAACTAATCAATCAATAGTAAGAGTGCAGTCCTCTGAAGTTTCAGGGAGGGGGGGCAATATAGCTTCTGAAGGCCAATGGTCGCCCATCCATTTTTAAACCATCTATTGTCTTCCAGATGGCTAGAAGGCAGTTTTAATGTTGGGGATCGCACCCTCTCATGTTTGGTGGGAAATCAGATTCAATCTTTTTACTGAGGTTGAGGGTAGAGTTATTTATGGTTTCAGACTGACACTGCTTTTTCAATCATGGTAGGAACCATGGTTCTTGAAAGTCTGCCTTCATCTGACTTCCTAACTTTCCACCAGAAGACAAGATGAAATAAAATACAATGAAATATTAAATAGATATTCAAAGGTTCTCTCTCAGTCACCAGTTTCTATGCTGTTTCTTGCTTGGGGAAAATACTGGCTATTTCCTTAAAAGTTTCCCTTTGTATGTGGTTTGGACTCCAAATGCCAATTTGGGTGATGGAAGTGGGGAAGAAAGGCCTTGAAATAATAAAAAAAATAAAAACAAGGTTAAAAGTCTGCTAAAAGTGGAAGGCTAAAAATTACTTCACCCTGCCCTGAAGACAGGCTTGATAGTACCTCCTTGTTGTATTTTTAATGTGAAAAATTAAAGCCTGTAATCTGAACACTTAGAAGAATAGGATTAAAAATGTCCTGTTCCCAGCTATCTGGATTTGCTCCAAATGCCATCTGAATGTTACTTCTGGAGGAACGAACAAATTTGACTGTTTGGGCTTTGTTGAGCAATTTGACTGTTTGGACTTTGTTGAGTGGCTTCTGTAAGAATCTCTGAAAATGAAAAGATGGCAAGTTAACCTCAAAGGCATTAGACAATATATTTTTTCTATATCTAATAGTTTTTCCTCATGGTACTTTCCTTTTATCACCTGCCCAAACAGGAGCCTGTTGCTTCAACTGAAATCTAATTCCAGTGATAACTGTTCCTAAGTTTGGCTTCAAGTTATAGCTGCATGAATCCCACACTTATGGTATGTATGTCCCAAGAACCACTTGCAGATGCAGACAGGAATTATTGACTATTCAACAGCTACAAAGAGGTCCTCGTTGTGCAGCAGACAAGATACTATTAAGGACTACTCCAGTATTTTACAGATGAAAACCAGGCCAAACTACATCAGAGGAACACACAAAACTACTACTGTATTTTGAACAGAGAAATCCTGGAATGTACATGCTGAGTTTAGGAAAGCCTGAAAAAAAGAAAAAGAAATCAATAAATATAATAACCGGGGGCTGTGCATGCAAGCACACAGCATGCTTAGTAATAAATATTATATAGTAACATTAGTTAAATCAAAATGCCTTTGCTCAAAATGACAGGCTTCTCTCAGCTCCACTATATGAACTCTCAATTCATAGTCACTTCCTCTGCTCTGTACATATTATAGATAAGGTCAAATCCCAGCTTCCCCATAACATAACACTCATGTGGCCACCTTCAGGCAGTCATAGTTTCTTAGCTTAACTAATTCACAGGGTTCTTTCTACAGTACAAATGGGGTGGCGGACGGGGCATAATAATGTGTTATACTTCAGCTCTAGGAGATGAATGCAGTTTAATTAAGAAAGATGTAGCTGGAAAAATCATGATTATTATAAAGAAATACATGCCTTCCAGTGGCCTTTTAGAATGTCTCAGGTTACAATCTTGTTCACATTTGCCTAGGAATAAGTCCCAGTGAACTGATTAGGCCTTATTTCTGAGTAGATATATGTATGATTGCACTGTTGACGTAAATGGAACATTGCCCTGCAGGGAGAAAAAAAACTCTCTGAAAGTGAATCGACAGTAAAATCAATCCCAATGTTCAACAACTACAAGTTACCATCTCTTTCCTGTGGCATCATAACTCCACAAATCAAAATGAAGGAGAGGAGAGAAGACAAACAGTTAAACTAAACCTTGCACTATAAGGTTAATCCAAACTCAAAAACGAACAAAAATCAGAATTGAAGGACTGGAAAGAAAAATCAAATCAGGAATGCTTCTCTGCAACAGCCCTGCCAGTTAAAAAGGACTTTCCTTGAGATCATCTTTGAATTATAGCATCTCTGGTACTGTGCATCAGGTTCTCTACAGTATCTCTTTCTCAGAGACACATGGGTTCCCCCAATCTCTAAATTACTTAAACAATAGTGCAGAGAAGCATTCCTGATTTGATTTTTCTTTCCAGGACTGGCAATTTGACTTGCATAGCACAGGATGTTCTGATATAAAGCTAGGAGATGCCGCAGCCATTTACTTCCATTTATTTCTGCCTGAGCTACTGGGAAGAACAAACTTCACCCTTCCTTTGTTCTCCTTCCTGCTAAGTTAACCAAGTGCAAACTACCTTTCCACATTGAACTCAGTATCCAGAAACTGACGTAAGCAAAGGATGAAGGAGGAAATTGGGAGAAGGACAGCGAAAGTAAGACATTTTTAAAGTAGCTGAGAAAGTGGAATGAAAGGGGAGCAACCTGGATCACCTCTGCCAAAACAAAACAATTGGAGAGTGTGTTTATACAAATGCAACTCCCCCACACTCTTTGGTTTAACTTGGTAGAAGTGAAATCACTCATTGGAGAGACAAGGATGGAGTTAAAGCTTTTTTTTTTACTTTATTTTAAATAATACATATATTGCATATAATATACAATACACAAATATATACTACAGATATACACTAACATATACTATATATAATGTGCAAAGCTTAACTGTTAATAACTGCTTGTTGGGGGCATGTATAGAAATGTTTCGAAATACATGCTATTTGTAAGTTGTTCGCTGCCTCGATCCATATGGAGAGGCAGGATACAAATAAATAATAAAAAAATAAAAATAAAAAAAATAATAATATAATGTGCAATACCTTAATCAGCATTCGTAAGTATTACATATCATCATTCCTTCAGTTTGTTGAAAAATTCCCTCATTTCTCTTCTAAATAATTATATAAACAATTCCAATCTTCTCTAAATTTGTCCATTGTTTTATCTTTTGAAAACATAGCCAATTTGTCAATTTCTGTAATATCATATAATTCAATAAGCCTATCCTCTATTTCAGGTATTTTATCATTTTTCCATTCTTTTGCATATAAAATCTGGCCTTAGTATCATATACAACAGAATTTTCTGGTCTCCTTTTCAGTGTATTCTTCTATCACCTTAATCATATTTAATAGATAATATTCAGGTTTTATTGGGAATCTTCTTTTTTTATCTTTGTAATTTCATTATGGATATTTTTCCAATAGCTATTTGTCCCCTCACTTTGCCACCAGCAATGGTAAAGCGTTTCTTTTTCCATTTTGCATTTCCAACATCTATTGTTGTATGCTTTATATACTTTAGCTAATTAGTTAGGAGTTAAAGCTTATTCTGATAAAAGAGCGAAATAACATTTTGTGACTTTTATCACCTAGCACAATGCAAATTGAATTCATTATATGCATAGCTAATTAGCAAGAGAATGAGGAATAAATAATTATTCACAGTAATATTTATTATGTTTGTGTTCTTATTGGAGGGGTTTGGACTTGAAACTGCGATTTATAAATTTGTCAATAGGACTTACCTCAAGGTGATTAGCTATATGGGATTGCAGCCTCAAGTAATCTGCAGAGGAATGAGCATTAAATATCTATCACTTTGGTGAAGTAATGGAACATTTGGACTCTCGGACTATAATATTTGCAAGACTCACCTGTTACCGTAGTTCCTAGCCCGGACTTGTGGGATATTAGATATCATGAGATATCAAGAATTTGGCCTTCTTTACCCATTCCTCTCCACATGCTTGCGAGGCCCCTGGTCAAGCATGCACACAGGCATGGCCGAAATAGCTGAACCATTCAAAACAGATCCAGGCAGGCGAGTAATAACCAGACTGCCGCTTCAGGAGACCTCCAGGCAAGTACTCTTTAAGATCACATTATGTATGCACGCTGTGTACAAAAGACTCCCTGCCCTGAGCAGGCAGCTTGATGAGCCGAATACTCAACTGTCAAGCACTCTGCGTTCGCATACTGTCTACTCTATTGACAATTCTGTCATAACTCAATCATGCAAAATACTGACCTTTCAGAGACTTTGTCTCCAGCCTGAAACTCATTGTTATCCCCGGGAACACACTAGCTTGCGGGCACATTTTCCCCTATAAGACCCCCTGATTTTGAGTGTTTCTTTGGATTTCTCCTGGCTTCCATCCTGCCTTGCTGTCACTTTGTTCGGTGAGCCCTCCCCTCAGCTCCACGTGTTGAGAATCTCCACTTCTATGAACTTTTCTTCAGACTACCCAGGCTTCAGGACAGGTGTAGTATTTCTCATGCAAAAACTCCTCTTAAAAACCCTCTATCCAACTCCTACTTTTCTTTCAATAGGTCCTTGTGAGTGTGTTTGCATACATATGTTTGACTGTGACCCTTTCCACATGTGGTCGCGAAATCGCGTAGGGACGGTTCTGGCCGGTTTAATTTGTATCTGCGCAGTTGCGGATTATAATTTTCTAACGTTCCACACGACTCTAGGCGTGTTCCGCGCTAGCGCGTGTTCTGCAGATCTACACTGTAATCGGATTTCATCTCCCGCTCGCTTCCTAACCACAGCCACTTCGTCCGTGATTGGCCGGGGTTTGTTTTTTTTAAAGATGGACCCGTGCGTCACTGCGTACGTGCGTGATTGCGAATGTACGCATGCACGCACGCAACAGCCCTTCGGTCCACCCACAGAGTGTCCCGCCTCCTTCTCGTCGCCATATCTAGGCCAGAAGAGGTGTTTTTCTGCTCGTGAGCGTGATTCCTGGCTATTTGGTGTGCCGGTTTCCGCAGAGAGTTTGACCATGGACGGTGAGGTGATGGAGAGTGTGTTAAGTGCTCTTGCGCCCTCCGTGACTGTCCTGGCCATAGTGGTGGACACCATGCAGAGGCAGTGGGCCCGTGACAGAGCAAGGAGGGAGAGGCTCTACCTGGACGACGAGGGCGGTTTCGGGGATTATTTGGCCCTGATGAGAGGTCCCTCGCCTCCAGCCTCCACGGCCCAGGAGATGGTGGGTCAGGCAGAGGATGAACCGGACCTGGTGGACCGAGGAGGTTCTGCGAGTGGGACGAGGATCAGTGGTTGTACCACTTCCGTATGACAAAGGCCACCCTCTTTGAGATCGCAGACCATCTGCGTCCACACCTGCAGAGGAGCAGCACGGAGATGCGCCAACCCATCTCCGTGGAGGAGAGAGTGGCCGTCACGGTATGGTGGTTGACATCCCCCCTGCTATACCGTCAAGACGGCCAACACGTTCGGTCTTGGGATCTCCACAGTGGCGGCCGTGGTGATTGAGGTTTGCCTGGCCATGGAGCAGGTGCTTCTGCCATCCACTGTGTGCCTGGGAGACTATCGGAGGGTGAGTACTTGGAAATCCACCCCCCCTCTCCCACACTGCACCACTGCACGCTCTCCAGGCCTCACGGTTGCACTTGGCCATGAAATGAGAAGTACCTTGGCCAGCACTGAAGCATTCGGCCCACTTCTGACAGGAGTGTACCAACGCGCCAGAGAACCCACCCCATACCTCCTGGAAGCATTGGGCATTGGACATCAGGGCCTTTCCTGCCCGGTGATGTCCCCTTTTCTCTTCTTGCTCACGCGTTTGCATCTTTTTACAATTAGAAGCTTTTTATATGTTTTCTTCTCTTTCAGATCATGGATGGTTTCCACCAGATGGGGTTTCGCAGTGCATTGGGGCAGTGGATGGGACGCACATTCTGGTGCGGCCCCCAAAGGGTAGAGGAGAGGAATTCATAAACAGGAAAGGTGCGTTCTCCATACTGCTCCAGGGCACGGTGGATCATGCCGGGAAAGATTTGTGGACATTGTCCTGGGGTACACGGGGAGAACGCATGATGCGTTTGTCTTCCGCCACTCTTCCCTTTGGCATGCCATGGAGGCGGGAGATTTGTCCCTGAGAACCAAACCATCACCATTGGGGGTGTTGAAGGTCTGGGCTCTGCTGTACTCCTGGGTGACGCGGCATACCCCCTTTGTCGTTGGCTTATGAAGCCTTACGGTGGACAGCTTGACCCGCAGAAGACTGCATACAACAGAGTCTTCAATAGGTGCAGGAATGTGGTGGAGAGGGCATTCGGAAGGCTGAAGGCGCGTTGGGGTTGCTTGTCAGCTCCACTGACTGTGAAAGAGCCGAACTACCTTCCGGTCATCGGGGCGTGCGTTGTTCTGCACAACATCTGCGAGTCCAAGGGTCATTTTGTCACACCCTGATATCGAGTCCCCACCACCTTTAACCCTTCCACCTTGCGATGAAGGACTTCCGTCCCCGAGCGCCTGCAAGGCGGATCAAAGAAGGGGAAAGGGTGAGGAGCGCAATCGCAAGCTCATAGCCGGCAACTGCGAATAGCGCCCTCTTCATGTTGCGGCCAGTCACATCTTTGTTTTGGGTGGTTGTGCATGGTCTCCCTAGTTCTGTTTTGCTGTATTTCCCATCTCATTATTTGCTGGGATTCCCATGGTGCCATATCATGGCGAGCCACGTTCTAACATTTCCACCACGTTGTAGTTTGACCAATAAATCGTTAGACTAAACATTGTCTGAAAATATTTATTGCGGTTATAAAACTGTGGAACACGGATATCAACAATGTAAACCGAACCTTGCTGAACAAACCTTGCTGGAAGGGAAGGTAGCCTTTGAGATGCGCAGAACTAAAACAACATCTACATGTCTTTTGAGCCTAACATAGCAAGTGCTCATTTGTCTGGTGTCTCACAAGAAATAAGTGTCAAAGAAGGGGAAAGGTGTTGACGTTGCTGGGCAAAAAAACCATTTAATCTCTGGAAAACTGTTCTTTTGCTTCAAATTTATTGCACCCCATGATGTTGCACCCCATTTTGTTTGTACCAGCACCATTAGGGGGCAGGTCTTGGTTTCATATATTCAGCTCATAGTGAGTACGGCATTTTGAGAACAGATATAAGTCACTGTTGAAACCATGTACTGAAAATAGTCATGGGAATGAGAAGTTTAAGAAAGGTTATTTCAACCAGAAAAAAATATATACATAAATAAATTTCAGTTTAGGCCAATAACATGGGGATTGTATCATAAAACATTTTAGTGTGAATACTACTTCACATCCCCAAAATGATACAATTATTTTTAGTGTTTTGTTTGCGGTTTGGTCAATTTTACAATAGGTGTGGACATCTGCAGGTGTTCCTCATTGTAAATAGGTTGTGCACCTTACTCTGGCATTTAATGGGGAGTACTGATTGCACATGTTCCTTCTTATGCAATGGCTCTTGCACCGTGTGCTGTGCCATGAGTAAGCACTTCCTATTTACATTCCCCTTTTTATTTATGGCTCAACAATAACAAAAAAGAAACCCAGAACAAATGTGGCACCTTTGACTGGAACACTGTCAAGTATCTTAATTCAACACAATCAGGCAAACTGTTTTCGTTTTTTTGAAAGGGTCGGATGTGCATCAATGGATCCAGTTATCTCAAATGACTGTAGAACTGAACCACCGCTATATCGTGGAAATTGTGGTGCGCACCCTGGACTTCCACCTCCAGTTCAAGGCACTTTTCCAACCAATGACAAAAGTCCTTCCCTTGCCAGCATATTTCCGGTCAGGAAAATCAGTGTTATCAATGTGATCAACTAAAACAAACGACCAACAACAAACAAAAAAAACCAACAACCCCCAAATTTTGAGCGCCAAACAGACGAAACATGGATTGGTTTTTATGGGCTGGATGGTTTGCGGGGTTTTTTGCGGCGCACAACCTTCCGCGTCTGGGTTTGTTGGCCCGATGATGCTGGGGTGGCTGTTGGGGCAATGCCCTGACTTCCCTCGGGCACTGTTGGCACCGCAACTCCAGAGGCCCCACAAGTGCACGCGGGCCCACCACGCCTTTCGGTCACAGCAGCCACCCACTACATCGCGTCAGCACAGACGTTCAGGAGCGAGATAATCTGCTGTCGCTCCTGAGCGGCTGTGCTGGCATCCCTCTCATACAAACTCCTACGCTGCTCTCTGTCCAGCCGCCGTTGGTCGCCGATGAAGTCCATAGTCGCCACCGCAGCGGTAAAGGTGTCGCTGCGGCTGGCGCTCCGGTCCCTGAACCGCGACATCCGTAGCCTGGACCTTGGAGACATCACAGCCGGACTGCGCGCTGGAGCGGCGGCGTTTTCATTCCCCGCATCCTCCCAGGGGACTGGAAATGATCAGAAAGTAACATGTTAGCAATTGTGGGATGTTTATTCTTGGAAGTCTTTCTCTGCCAATTGACATTTTTGGTGGTCAAAAGGGTTATGCCTTGTGCCTAGCTGGGATTGCCAATTAACGGTGTGCACCTGCGGGTGGCGTAGGGGAATGAATCTTAGGTAAATTTCAGGGGCTTTTTGGATGGCGGCATCGGAAAAGCTTGTCGGATCCGATGACAATGCTCCTAATGCATCTGGCATTGTTGCTGGGCGGCAAATGCGAGAGGTGGTCGATCGGACGCTCCCATTGTTTAACGAGCTCACCTTGTTCCTGGTTAGATTTTTCCCCATTCTCTCCAGTCTCCTGCCCCTGAGTTGTGCATGTATCGGGTTGGAAGAGGTAGGTGTGCGCGCCACACAGACTTGGCTGGTTGCATGCATTATGCCATGATGGTGTGTGTTTACCTGGGGATGACGGATTGCGTGCTGCTCTCTCCCGGGCAAGTGGCACAGGGCGCCGCGCTCTGGGCGCTCATCTCCACCGGGGTGGGAGGTCCTTCCTTGGCCCCTGGAAGGTGAAGAGTGCGGCAAAAAAAGTTGAATTCTTGGCAGATTTAACAGTTACTGGGTGGGATCTCTCACACAGGATTTGCGGACTGTGGCTCACTCCTTCAATGGAAATATATGCCAGAAAGAACCTTCCCTGTCTTTCAGGCTGCAGAAGGCTCTGGTGTTTATGGTGCATGAAAGCCCGGTGGACAATGGTTATGATCTCTGCTTGGACTTGAGCTGCAGTCCAGGAATCAGTTGGTGGGGGCACAAGATAGGGCCTTCTTGATTGCCGCCCCTCGATGTTGACAGAGCCCTCTGGGAAAGGCCAAAAATGTTCTGCTCCTTCCTTCCCTTCAGGCAACAAGCGAAAACCCTTTCTATTTTGAGAAGACTTTCCAGTTTCATTGCTCTTGTGGGTGGCCAGAGCGCAATGGGAAAAAAGCAAAGAAGCCACATTTACAAAGGCATAACACAACTAAAATCAAGGTCACTTTATGTGCGCGGCATGTGATGGCTCATAGCGGCTTGGAAAACATGCTTTTAAAGGGCGGTTTATTGGGCTTTATCACAGGTGTTTGTTGGCCATGTTTCCCAATGTTTTGCCCATGATTTCATCCATCCAAGATGGTTTAAAAAAATTCTCAGTCTATGGCCATTTCCCCACTGGCCTGTTCTAGCCTGTTCCACTTTCAGCATCCATTTGTTCACTGGATCGTTTTGGACTTGCTGACACCCATCCCTCGGGGACTACGTTATGAAAATGGCCTCCCTCCCCCTTTTGAATCATCCATTCATGACAAGGGAACCACATCCGGCCACCTTGTGGTGGAGCCCAGGCGTCGCTGACATGGTAGCCAATGCTTTTGTCTGAGGCAATGGCAACTTAGGTTTGGCCCCCGCATGTTGCACTGTCACCCCTAGCACTCATCACCAAGGACCACGGTTGCACCATGGTACTGTGACGATGGCCATGGGGATTGACTGCAGAGGAGGATAACACAGTAATGGCTTCTTGGGCCTTCCGCGGATTGGCCCCAACCTACCATGCCGATCGTCTCCCGAGGAGTTCTACCCCATTTCCCACGAACAGGTCCTCGCTGGACAACGCATCATCCCCTGGAAAGAAAAAGCAGGGCATAGGTTTGTGGGGGTTTAAACTTCGGGGAAAGGAAAAGCAGTAGCAGTGGAAAAACTAACGGACCTTCGCATTCCCGTGGGTTCGAATCCGTTGGAGGCTCCTCCTCTGCAATCCTGAGGCTGGAATACAGCCTGGGGGGCTTGGCGCTCGCATCCCCCCCAAACTTCTTGAAAGCTCCTCGAAGAAGGGGCAGACGACCCTACAGTTGCCGCTGCGCTTGTTCGCAGCCACGGCGCTGCGGTA
The DNA here is from genome assembly GCA_948474755.1 of Ctenosaura bakeri. Lineage (NCBI taxonomy): Eukaryota > Metazoa > Chordata > Lepidosauria > Squamata > Iguanidae > Ctenosaura > Ctenosaura bakeri. The sequence continues at coordinate 23,135 of CAOLHI010003809.1, forward strand.
AAGCAACCGCATCCTCTTCGTTTTCGTCCTGCACTCTTCAGTGGACCTTCTATGGCCCCTCTTAGCCAGTTCCCTGGCAATTTCCTCGAAGATTTCAATGTTTCGGTAGCTGTCTTGCAGGTCAACTTGGAACCTCTGTTCCCCCCAGATGTCCGAAAGGGTCCCTCACCTCCGAGGGACGCCAAGCCACGCCCCTTCCGCGGCTTCTCTGCCTCCTAAATTCAAAATCAGTCTCCAAGCGACTGTCGGAGTCCTGCTGGCTGGACACAAGGCTTTCCATTTTTTTTTTTTTTTTTACCAAAATAAGAGCGCTAGAAGGCAACCAGAACACAACTACAGCCTTTCCTGCACTCAAAATGGCCGCCTCCTTGCAGACACTGCGTGGCTCCGTGTGATCGCGCGATCGCGCATGCGCAGTAGCGCTGGGAGGCCCCCATTGGAGGACAGGGGACTGGAGCCATTTCGTGGGTTAGAGAGAGAGAGGAGAGGAGGGTGTTTGTTCTGGAGCTTTGGGGAGTGTTTGTTTCTGTTTTGCCTTTTTGAAAAACTTTTCTACCTTCTTTTTCTTGTTCCCCACTTCTTCTTCCCAGCTCCCCACCTCTACTGTCTTCACTGCCTTTGTCTCCCGTCTGGCCCCCCCTCCTTTCTCCTGCACCTTCAATTCCCCCTCTTCGCCCCTCTTTATAGCTTTCAGGTGTGCTGGTTGATTCTGCTGTTGGTGTGTTTGGGTAGTTTGTGCTTGTGTTTTCCCTGTGTGATTGGGTGTGCTGTGTGTGTCCTGTGAGTGTGTTGGGGTTGAGTGTGTTGGAGTTTTGGTGTGCTGGGTGTGGCTTGCTGGTGTGTCTGCGTGCTGAGTGCTGGGCGTGCTCCTGCAGGTGTGTGAGGATGTTGTTTGTGTGGTGAGTGTGCTGCAGGTGTGTTGTGTTGTGGTTTGCTGTGTGCGTTGCTTGGGCAGGCATAAGGGATGGAGAGGGAGGGTGCTCTTTGGAGCAATTTCGAGACCAGGGAGATGTTGTCCCTCGTCCGCTGGTGTGGTGGCCTCAATGTGCTCATGCGAAGCACCAATGCCCCCAACAGGGAGTACTATGAGGCCATCGCAAGGAGGTTGACCAGGGGCGGCTACGAAAGGACAGCCGCCCAGGTCAACTCCAAGTTCAAGGTGGTCAAGGGCGCCTTGGATGACGCCATGAGGCGCTTTAACGGCCACCCCCCACATGCCGCGATAAACTCTCGTTCTTCAGGCCCATGTTCCGCCTCTGGATACATGCGGGGCGGCCTTCCTGGCGTGACAGGACCCGAATACCGTAAGCACCTTCCCCCACCCCCATCCCTTTCGGTAATCTCCTCATCTCATTGAGATCTGGGGTCCCCCCGTCGCTGGGGGGCAAGGGTCTAATGCTCCTCTGGTGCGCAGACTCAGCAAGAGTTATGTTCTGCTCCCACAGGACGGAGAAGGCGCGGGGCGAGGGAACACCACCAGGAGGATGTGGCGGGCGCAACATCGTCTGAAAGGGAAGGTAAGAATGCAAGGCACTTGGGAGAAGTTTGCCAAAAATTTTTATTTGAGTTCTCATTAATCGACAAGCCACGGTTGCGCAAATAAGTGAAAAGTCGGGAAGGCTGTGGCAGGGTGTCAAGGAAGATGCCCGCGCCACCATCGCCGACATAGACTTTTCCCACTCCTCTAAAAGGTCGTTTTACTCCCCTTGTCAGATCACCAGGCACAGCAGGGCAGTCCACTGAGGTCCACTCAGAGCTCCAGTCCCGAAAGAGAACAAAGGGCGGAGAGCGAAGCACCTCTTCCTCATCCAGCCAGGAACGCCTGGAAATTGTTGTTGGGGAGGAAGTGGAGGTGGTGGCGGAGGAAGGTGAGCCAAATCTCACAGTCCCACATCCCTTATGCTTTGCCAGTGGAGGCCCAAGCACTCAGCGTCACCCCTTCTCTTCCAGTCTCAGCTGATGTCGTGGAGGGCGGTGGCGTCCTGGAAGAGGGGCCAGTGGTGGAGATCCCGGGTCCATCAACGGCAGGTAAGAAACCACACAATTCATGATTGGTGTCATCTAGAAATCAAAAGTAAGGTAGTGAATCACACCTGCAAGAAGTCGTGAGTTTTCCTTCTTGGTAATTTCAACAGGTCCTCACACCAGTGGCACCCATCGCCGGCACGGGCCGCGCAAGAACTGATCCGGGAGCTGGAGAACTCCGCAAGGAAATTCTGTAGGTATATTTGCGACAGGGCAGGGGGTGGCAGGAACATCGCTGTGCGGGGAGGGTCAAGGAATGTCGCTTTACATTTCTTTCCCCACAGATGAATTGTACACAGAGGTCAAGTCATCAGACCTGTCGCAGGCCCTGGAGGGGCACTACGGAGACATAAAGCGCTCCCTCAGGTCGCTCCGCTGAGCTGCATCACGGTGCCCGGCCACTGTGAGGGGGTTTTTTGGGGGGGTAACCAATGTTGGGGGTTTTTTTCTGCTTCTGTAAATATTGTTTTGGTTGCTGGACAGTTTTAATTAATGTTATTAAAGTTTTTAAATTTTCAATTTAATGCCCGTGTTCTTTATTTTCTTGCCCCACTCCCCCCATCTAATAACCTGGGAGAGGCCCCTCCCCCTCCCCACCCTCCAGCAGGTGCTTGGGGAGGTCCCTGGAGCCGGTTGCAGCCTCTTCCGAGCCACCTGCAGGGACGCGGTCGCGGGTCCTTTTCCCCCAGCTTTCTGGCCAGCTGCGCAGCTGGTGTCCACGCGGCGCCTGCAAAGAGAGGTCCCCTTTAGGCGTGCTGCTCCCATGGGCCCCCTGCCCCTCCTCACCCTCCAGCAGGTTACTCGGGGAACCTTGGAGCCGGTTGCAGCCTCTTCCGAGCCACCTGCAGGGACGCGGTCGCCTTTTCTTCTCCCCCAGCTTTCTGGCCAGCTGCGCAGCTGGTGTCCACGCGGCGCCTGCAAAGAGAGGGCCCCCTTTAGGCGGTGCTGCTCCCATGGGCCCCCTGCCCCTCCCCACCCTCCAGCAGGTACTCGGGAACCTTGGAGCCGGTTGCAGCCTCTTCCGAGCCACCTGCAGGGACGCGGTCGCGGTCTTTTTTCCCCCAAGCTTTCTGGCCAGTTGTGCAGCTGGTGTCCACGCGGCGCCCGCAAAGAGAGGGCCCCCTTTAGGCGGTGCTGCTCCCATGGGCCCCCTGCCCCTCCCCACCCTCCAGCAGGTGCTCGGGGTCCTGGAGCCGGTTGCAGCCTCTTCCGAGCCACCTGCAGGGATGCGGTCGCGGTTCTTTTCCCCCAGCTTTCTGGCCAGCTGCGCAGCTGATGTCCACGCGGCGCCTGCAAAGAGAGGGCCCCCTTTAGGCGGTGCTGCTCCCATGGGCCCCCTGCCCCTCCCCACCCTCCAGCAGGTACTCGGGGAACCTTGGAGCCGGTTGCAGCCTCTTCCGAGCCACCTGCAGGGACGCGGTCGCGGTTCCTGAGCTTTCTGGCCAGGTGCGCAGCTGGTGTCCACACGGCGCCTGCACATGAAGCCTGGCAGGAGAGGACAGCATTTAGATGTGTTCCCGCTTCACCCGCCCTCAACAGCTTGCTCGCCAAAGTGCGTGGCGAGCTCCCTTTTAAAAATGGGCTAGCACCACCCCCCACCCCCATCTGCACATATTTTGGCCCCCGCTGCGCACCTGCCCCAGTTCCTCCATGCTCAAGTCACATAGGCGACTGGCATGAGAGCCCCAGAGCACTGTTGCATAGCCAGGCGCCCCAGACTTGTTTTAAACGTAACAATTCGAAAGAAAAAGCAAAGCGGGATACTTACCATGGGACCCCGGACAGAGCCCCCCACTGCCCATGCTTTCATATCGCTTCAATTCTGGCCCCCCTCCCCCCTGGTGTGGCCACTCCGGCTTCCACAGCTGGAGACTGCTCCCGGGCTTTGTAGGCCCGAATTCCTCAGGAGAAAAGGAGATTTGGCATTACATATCCCAGGGCAGCACCCCCCAGAAGTCATGAGCGCCCCAAACCCATATCCGCGGACCCCCGACCCGCCAAGAGGCCCATGCGCGTGTCCCTCCAAATGAATTAAACCGATAAATATATACTAATAAGTGGAATAACCCACGTACCTAGAATCCTCCCTCTTTTTTCCTGTTCTTCACCGCTTACCGAGTAAAACAAGATGGCGGCGTCCAGCTCTTTGTGGGGCGGGGCCAACCGCTAAGGCTCGTCACGCCCACGTCCCGCCCTCCGCGGCTCCCATGTTCGAGTAAGTGCGTATCTGCGCTTCCACACACGTTCGAAAGTGCGCAAAAACGCGAATCGGCGGAAAAAACCCACATTTCTCAAGGTTTTCAAAAAGTGCGCACTAACGCCAGTTCGGACCGCGCCTATGCGGGTTGACGTGTGGAAACAAGAAAATATATACGATCTAACGCACCACAAGGTGTGGAAGACCTCCGTTTGAGGTCACATTGATCCGTTTTATATACACGTGTGGAAAGGGCCTGTGTTTCATCAATAAAGAAAACAATGATTATTTACTTCTGCTTGCTCATTGACTCTGCCTGACCCCATAGACATTGGGTTCAAGATCTCGCTAGGTTGCCCTGCCTCTTGTATTGCTAGCTTGTGCTCTGCTAATTCCCATTCCCCATTGAGAGCACAGAGAGGTGTCCCTCCTGGGACCCCAGAAATCAGGGTAACACACCTTTCCTTTCTTTGGACTCAAATACACTATAGGTTCATTATTTGTATTTAAACAGATTATTTATGTAGACATTTCGCTCAATTCAGCTCTGCCCAATTTATTCATATTAAGCCCAAAAGGACTAAAATTTACAGATATATTATTAGTTCTCCCATATTGCCTCCATGTTCAGAAATGTGATCAAACTGTAGATTATTAACCCCTCCCCAACATTGGCTCCAAAGAAAAGAGTTAATTTTGCATCTTAACAGCTGGCCCTTTAAGAAAAAAGAAATTTATTCTTTGCAAGTCCTGGAAGTTTTCCAGCATTACATTTTCAACCATCACCACACCAGCTCTGAGAAACAGGATGATTCTGATGGTATTTAAATCATCAGTTTTAAACCACAAGTTGCTAGTACAACAGGTCTTTCAAGACTGGCTTCTACAACTCCAGCTAGGTTAAGAAGATGCTGACACTCAAGCTGCCTGCCTGTTGTTGACAATTGTCGACAGGAATGATTGATGGTGGCACTTTTGAGTTCCTCTGAAATGTAGTCTGAAATGTAGAATTCTTAAGACGTGTAGAATTCTGTAAAGGAAAGTGTGAAGGAACAAGCAAATAATAGCATACATGCATTTTTTAAAACTTCTCTCCCTCTTCTCTCCTTTCATCCTTTATGAGTCCTCTGCCTTTACAGGCTTGAGCCAACTAATTTCCATAAGCACATGCAAACTATAGCAGTATTCTGATGCTGTAAAAGAGAGTTACCTTCCTGATTTTACCTTCCATTTGTTTTTACTGTTGTTTGTTTTATCACCCATTTGTTTTTGTTTTATCTTGTTTTACCTTTACCTACTTGTTTTACCTTCCAGTTGTTATCTTCCTGATTTGTGTGTGGGGGGGAGTGGATGAAGAGAGTTTTTCATTTCTTTTATAAATGTAAATTAAGATGCAGATACTAGGCAAAACTAAACAGGCACCAAATGACATCAGCATATATAAAGGGATATAAAGTTATGCTGAGCAGACACCAAGCAGACTAGATGGTGCTGAGCAGATAGCAGAAAACCTCATCATGCTAGAAGACATGAGCCAGCAATAGACGACACAGAACGTATCTAAGCAGTCACCGTGCATAGATTTGTACCTTTGGAATCATCCAGCCTCTCCTTAAAAGTCTCTAATAAAGCAGAATTCATTACTGTCCAAGGAAGGTTGTTTGACTGTCTTAAGAGCTTATACAGTCAGGAAGATCTTTCCAAAGTTTCTAAGATTAAGATTAAAATGTACTTTCTTTCATTTGAAACCTTGAGCTTGGGTCCTATCCTCTGGAATAAAAAGAAAACAAATTATGCTCCATCATATATATTACAGGATGGTTTTCACATTGTCTTTTAAGTATCACTTAACATACTCAATTCCTCAAAACTTTCCTCTTAAGAGCCAAAACACATTTGCAGTGACGAGTGTGAGATAACTCAACATGGACTAACATCCTTATAAAGTATATCGATTGGGTAAATGTTTTCAGGAATATGTGTGGCGTGATTGACAAATGTGAAATCATTGCCAGAGGGTATTTGCATAGAGATATCTGCATATATCATGCCAGCAGAGTGGTACAAATCAATTATATTAACATGTCTTTGGCCATTTCCGCATGAGACTGTTATACTGCTATGATTCCACTTTCAACATCCTATGGAATCCTGGGGTTTGCAGTTTCAGGAGGGGCCACCTGGCCCCTCCCGAAACTGCAAACCCCAGGATACCATAGGATGTTGAAAGTGGAATCATAGCACTATAACAGTCTCATGCGGAAATGGCCTTTGTATTTCGCCAGAGAAAGGAGACATTATTTCTAAAGTGCTCTCTAGGTACATGGTACTTTACAAAGAATGGGTCTGAGAAGACTTACAGCCTGAAAACGTCTCAGGAAAACAAAACAGAAAGGAAAATGAAATGGAAGAGAGGTAAATAAGAAGAATACACAGTTATTTAGTTACATGGATTTTGATCTAGTTTGTACTAGTCATGGCTTCCTGCTATAGATACAACTTGTGGATCAGATTGACTGCTAATCAGTCTGCTAGATATTTGGTTATATCTGTTTATCCATCAAAATTCCATTCTTTCAGCCATTTTCTAACTACAGTCAGCCTTTCACATTAGCTAGCCTTCGAGGCATAAGACCCCCACAAAAGTGGAAAAAGTGCAGATATCAAAATATGTCTGTGTGTCTGTGGGAAAGGAGCCAATGCATGGTGGGTAGAACGGGCACCCAGAGTCCAACTGAGGTCAGAGAAAGGAGAGGAAAAGGGTGTGGGTCACTATGATCACTATGGTCTTGTGCCCATCTGCTTCCTTGGATGTGTGGGCATTGGGAAAGGGGTTGTGGTGCTGAGAAATCAGGCTGTGAGCTGTTCTTAGCTGGCCAGGCAGCAGCCAGTGGAGGAGGAGGGCCAGAAGCGGGTTTTTAAAGGTTGATGCCTGATCAGGGCCATCGAGAGGGAAGGTTCCCTCAGGAAAGATGTGCCTGAGGTGGAGAGGGCAGGCGTTGAAGAAACCTGCAAATAACCAGAACCGTGAAAGTCAAACTCGTAAATGCAGAGGGCTGATTGTACAAGCAAATGGCTGAAAAGGAGCTTTACTCCCCAGCTGTAGGTTTGTTCCCAGTCTGAAACTGCCAGGCTACATGGAGGCTATCTATCAGGGCCTACTAAACACAAAATAACTCTTTTTATGCCTTTGGACAGTCGTTGATGTTTGACCATGATGCTAGTAAGGACCTTAGAATCCATATACCTGATGGCAGGCTGTTACCCTGACTTCTGGGGGTCTCCTGGAGGACACCTTAATTCTCTCCAAAGATGCAAAGATTTGGGAAATTAGCGGAGCAGTAGCGTGTGTAAGGCCCCACTTTGGGGGTCCCCAATACCAGTATAGTTTGGATGGGCACCATACCTAATTGGCATCATATGTAATTGGCAACACATTTTATTGGCTCTGATATCAAATTCAAGTCTGAGAGGTGACAGAGAGAGGTCAAACCGAGCGAGGGAAAGAATTTGACTGTAAATGTGAGAGCATAGGTCAACTCCAAAATTTCCCCAGGTAAGACTGAGTCATTTGTCAGGCAAATGCACATCATTCCTGTGGATAATAGGCTTAAATAGAAGCTGGACTTTTCCAAGGAATCCAACTGTGAGGAGCCCACCAGTACACCGATTGACAGATATCCATCCCTTGTACACCTGGATTCTTTCCTCTGCCCTCACAGCACCCACAATAGACAGCTATTGCAACACCCATCGTGTCTTTGTCAATCAAAGGACTTAAGCCCATCAACAGGCAAAAGACCCATTGTCCACAACGGATTCCCTTTGTCTTGCACCTGGAACCTTCACAGCCACAAGCCATTTTCAGGGTACAAATACCTCTGGTTTGAGGATGCCCAGGGCAGTCTGTTACTGTGGTCCAGGCCTACCCGGAGATAGCACTCGATATTATTTTGATATCAAACAATTTGGCTTTTCTCTGCCACCCCGCTGTACATGTTTGTGAGGCCTCCGGACAAGCACGTAAACAGGCACGGCCGATAATTGCTGGACATTCCATTCTCCACCCAGGCAGGCCAGATAAAGCTGGTTCGTCACTTCAGGGACCTCTCCGGCAAATACCTCATTGCGTATGAGCAATACTAACAAAGGTTTCCTGCCACAAGCAGGCAACCTGACAAAGCTGTACTAAGCGCTCTGCAGTTGCATGCTGGCTACACTATTGTTAATTCGGGTCTAAGTCAATCATGCTAAATTCTGACCTTTCCAAAGCTTTGTCCCGCTCCTAAAACGTATTGTTCTCACCGAGTAAGGTATGGCCTGCAGTCACAATTCACCCTATAAAAACCCCTGATTCTGAGACCTTCCTCGGATCATTCCGGATTTCCATCCCGCCTTGCTGCTGCTTTGTTTGGTGAGCTGTCCCCTCAGTCCCACGTACTGAGACTCCATACCAGCGAACTCAATCTTCAGACCTCTCCAGGACTACGAGACAGGTGTCGTATCACCCATTTCCCTCTAAAAATCCCTATTCCAAGTCAATCTCTGATTCTTTAGTGTGACTGTGGTGTCTTTTAATGTTTGTCTGTATTTAATAAACATCAATTTTATTACTTTAAACCGTCTGACTGCTTGACTGACCTGACCCCATAGACGCTGGGTTGCAAGATCCTGCTAAGTTACCCTGCCTCTCGCTAGCTTTAATGAGTGCTCCAGCTAATTTTCCCCAAGTCGTGTTGTTGTTTGGTTATTTAGGTGTCCCTCCCGGGACCCCCAGTAAACAGAGTAACAAGTCTCTTGAAGATCTACCTGTCACTCTGTCCCTCTGTCTCCTGAACGAGAACTGCCCTTAGGTCCTACCTAAGCCAAACTACATTTCTGCTCTTCACTACTCTTCTGGACTGGTAATTATAAATCCCCCCAAATCCCTCAGCCTCTCTATAATTTTTCCTCCCTTCCTCTTTCAGCTAGCTCTTGTGTGAATGTGTGAGTGTGTGTATCTTGTGTGCATGTGTGAGTGAATTCCCCTCAATAAAATAATTTTATTAGACAATTTTGCTTGGTTTTTGGCTTGGCCTGACCCCGTAAAAATTGGGTTTAAAGATTTCGCTAGGTTACCCTGCCTCTCGTAGTGCTACAGCTTGTGCTCTGGCTAATTCCCATTCCCCATTATTTGGAGCACATTGAGGTGTCCCCCGGGGACCCCAGAAATCAGGGTAACACAACCCAATTTTTATGGGGTCAGGCCAAGCAAAAAGCCAGACAATCATACAAATGAGTGGATTTTATTCACAAATATGTTGTCACGCGCAAATGCAGTCACTCACTCAAACAAACACACAAGGCTTATTGAGAAGGGAAAGAGGTGAAAACTTATAGGGGATAAAGCAGAGAGGGTGTAAAGGTGGTGATACTGCACCTGTCCAGATGTATTCAGTCCAGGAAGCAGTGAAAAGGAGCTCAGCGAAGAGGCGGCCGAGGGGAGCACTCAACTAATAGACTGCCAGTCTGCTAGCGTGGCAAGTTCTCCAAAAAGAGTCTTGAAAACGGGGACTACTTATAGGGTAGAACATACCTCGGGGGCAGGCCCTTTCCTGGGAGGAACAACAGCCAAAATAGAAGGAAAAATACCGCACAATAGTAACTTGATGATTTGCATCATTCGTTCATGTAAATGGACCTTGCCCTTGTAGGATTCGTCAAAGAAAGCGTTGCTCAACATGTGGAAAACCCAGTAATCCCCCCAAGTTGGCTTTTTGTGGATGAAGACCCTTTGTGCAGATGTGCCTAGCCTGAGGTCTCCTTGGGAAACGTGACTGGGGATTTTCCTGGCCTTGATCTATGTCCGGTCACTTGACATATTTGTCGACACACCCAGCCAAGCAACCTCTCTGGCATAGAAGATTATATTTGATATTAATTTTATTTTCAAATCTTTTTATTTTTGATATTAATTTTATATCCCCCGGGACGAGGTCTGTCAAGGAGGTAACAATTGGCCATGGCAACTAGACTCCTTCCCTCATCATAGTTTTACAAGATGCTTTGGATAGCACTTTGGAAAGAAAGGCAGAATAGAAATCAAATCAATTCAGTCAGTCAAGGTTTTGTAATTGAAGAAGGACATCCTCTCTCTGGCCATTTCCACACTAGCCTGTTATAGTGCGATGATTCCACTTTCAACATCCGGCACCTCCCGAAACTGCAAACCCCAGGATTCCAGAGGATGTTGAAAGTGGAATCATCGCGTTATAACAGGCTAGTGCAGAAATGGCCTCTGTCTTACATCCACTCCAGTTTTCTCAGAACACGCACAAAGTGAACTTGGCCCAGGTTTCAGTCCTGGAGTAGTATGGTTAAAGTACCAGTCTAAGTCACTAGTAATAAAGGCCCCCTGGACCTTCAGGGGGGAAGTCACTTGGCCTGTGGGCTGCACACAGATCCCCATTCACTTTTGTAGACCCCGAGTCCCTCTTGCCTCTGACAGAAAAATGGAGGGGGGACAACAACAGGTTAACTTTTTCTACTATTCCTCTCATCTTGGGAAAAAAATTTACATGTTAAATTGATGGGTATCATGCAAGTATTGGAAGATGCCATGTTTTGCCAGGGCAACAATTAAAAAAAATGTAGATTTAAAAAAATGGGTATAAAGCACTGTTATGGTAGATGTGCAGTTTCGGGTCAGTCTAGATGACCTCTGGGTGTGAGGGAAACACAGTTAATTTCCTTTGCAATTGAAGTCCCTCTGTGTTAGAAGAAAAGACAAAGGGACCTTGTATAATGGAATGTTATCGGTTTAGTTTGGCGTGCTCGCTCTTGGCAGCGTTACAGAAGATTTGCAACATTTTGTAGACACTGGTGGGAACACATCGGTTTCCCTCTTGAACATGCGATGTATTTGCACTGGAAATGTATAAAGTGCTGTGAATGTAAAGGGGCAGGGCTCAGTCTTTTGGGAATGATCCCACTGAGACAATAAACAATTTCCCTAAAACCGTGGGTCTCTATCTTGGTTCTGCTACACTGTCAGTAACAAAACCTGCCCCTTTTTCAAGGGAACACATTTTTAAGTATTCTAGCCAGGAAGTTGCTCTGTTGCTCTTAGGCATTCTGTTTTGATTTGGCGTAGATTGATTTAATTTAACCAGTTACTGATTATTTCGCTTATTTTGTTTTAATTTAATATATAAAAGTCAAAGTTTGTTTGTCCGTGTCAGAGGAAGACCTCACGTGATTGGCTGTGTCAGGCAAAGACCTCATATGATTGGCTGCCTAAGGAGATTCTATGGAATCCTGGGGTTTGCCGTTTAGGGAGGGGCCTTCAGTACTCTCAACTAGAGAGCCCTCCAGCCTCAGTCAGCGGTGTCCCTCTTGAGCAGGTTGGTTGCTATGGAGATGAGGCCTAGCAGCAAGGAGGAGGGCAGCGTACTATATCCCCTCAGGAGCCCAACCTCTGCATGTTAATAACTCTGAATACAGATAGGATTGGGGAACATGGGGAAAAAGTTAACAGGAGCTGGAATAAACAGTTTGGGGAATTAGAGACTCAGATTCTAAAATCTAACAATGAATGAAAAAACAAAATCCCGGACAACGCCGGGTATATATACTAGTATTATATATATATATATATATATATATACACATATACATAGTGTTCCACCGCCTCTCATCATTTGTCTCTTTGTTCCAATTTTGTTTTTGTTTTTAATAATTAATGTGTTTTAGGGGGATAGAAGGGTTGGTGGGTGGGGAGGATGGGGTACATTTTAATGTTTTAATGTATTTATATATTTTTGTAATGCCGCCTCAATCCACTGGGAGAGGCGGATAAAAATAAAATTTATTATTATTATTATTATTATTATTATTATTATTATTATTATTATTATTATTATATTTAATTTTTTTAGTATTTAGGTGCTTTCAGTAGGCCCTTCTGGATGAAAAAAAACCCCTTAAAAGTCTTAAAATATGTTAAATACAGCCAGGAACTAAAAAATTCCAGTGTAGGTAGATAGGCGGGGAGAATCTTTTAGTCGGCTGCCAAAAGACGCCTCACAAGTAAGCTGCTCTTCCCGCGCCACAATCCGGGTTGGCGCATGCGCACGGTGGAACAGTCGCCCCGCGCTCCCTCATCGTCCCCTCCCTCCCTCCCTCCCTCCCTCCCTCATCCCCTCCGCTCCCTCCCTTTCTTCCTCCCCAGGATAGCAGTGACATCATGGCTTTGGCCGCGCGGAGGATTGTGGGCTGGGAGGGGCCGCCATTTTCGGTGAGGAGAGGGGGCGGAGCTGAGGGCCGCTCAGTCAGGGTTGGGAAGCCGGGAAGGACCCGCATCTGGGCTGAAGCGACAGCGGTTTGTACTGGCGGCGGCGACGGCTTTGAGGGGTCCCGCCGCGACGGACAGCCAGCTGTTCCGGCCCAGGCGGGGAGGTCATAGCTGGGGTGAGTAACGACACGGGCCTCCGTCGCGTTGAGGGCATCCTTATTCCTCGTCCCCTCAGGGACCGTCCTTCGTTCCTCCATCCCCCCCCCCGAGACCAGCGGCCTGGTCCCCGTTGTCAGAAATACCGGCTTTTTTTTTTTTTGCCATGGCAGGCTGACGAAGGCAGGCGTGGGCCGCTAGAGGTGTCGCTAGAAAATGCGCCACCTATGAGGAAAACGTGTGTGTGAATTTGGAGTAAAGAGGTGTGTTGGGGGGCTGAGGGGGGGACAGTGTGGCACCTGAGGGGGAGGAATCAGGTGTTGCACATCAGGAGTAGTTTAGAAGATGGACTCCTTTGACAGGGAGGGTGTGTGGATGGATGGAAGGATGGATGGATGGGGGTGGAGGAGGAGGTGTGTGTAACCCTCGAAGGGAACATCTCAGAAGGTGGAGGGAAGGCAGGTGTGGAGGAGGAAGGGGCAATAAGCAGCTGACAACCACTAGCTTTGTTTTTTAACCGTTGTTTTAAGTGTGTGTGAATTGGAGGAGGCATATATTTGAGGGAATTGGAGAAACTGGTGCTGCTTAGAAAGAGGGACGAGGAGAAGGCTTCAGATGCAGATGATGGGGCTATTAAGGTGTGGATAACTTATGAGTGGTTGATGGAGCAAGCGGTGTAACTCTGGGGAAGGTTGCATGGAGCATCCCAGAAGATGGAGGAAAGGCAGGTGGTGGAGGAAAAAGGGGCAATAAGCAGCTGACAGCCACTAACTTTGCAACATGGGGATGGGGTACATTTTAATGTTTTAATGTATTTATATATTTTTTATAATGCCGCCTCGATCCACTGGGAGAGACGGGATAAAAATAAAATTTATTATTATTACTATTATTATTATTATTATTATTATTATTATTATTAGCTTTATTTTTTAACCGTTGTTTTAAGTGTGTGTGAATTGGAGGAGGCATGTATTTGAGGGAATTGGAGAAACTGGTGCTGCTTAGAAAGAGGGACGAGGAGAAGGCTTCAGATGCAGATGATGGGGCTATTAAGGTGTGGATAACTTATGAGTGGTTGATGGAGCAAGCGGTGTAACTCTGGAGCATCCCAGAAGATGGAGGAAAGGCAGGTAGTGGAGGAAAAAGGGGCCAGGGGTAAATAGGAGAAGAGGCAATAAGAAGCTGGCAGCAGCTGAGTTTTTAGTCCCTGTCTGATACTGCCTATGTCTCTGTCTTCTCTCCATGGAGTCTCCCTTTTTTTTCCCATCTCCAATTACTCATGCAGAACAAAAGGCTGAGCCAGGCTCCTGTTAGTCCCGGTTGGTCCCTGAGGAAAACAGCTTGTCTCATTAGGCTGTTGATGTTCAATCGTGGATCATTTGGAATGAGCAAAGTGGATGACATGACTCCTGGCAAAGGGGTGTGGGAGAGGAAGCCATTGTGTGTTGGGGATGTGCTGCTTTTCTAGTACCCACCCAGCCCCTTTTCCTTCCTTGTTTTGCTTACCTCTTCTCACTTCTGGCTTTTTAACACAAGCGTTTAGGGCCTGACAACACACATGGCTAAGAAAATCTGTACAAGTCATGGGATGGTACTCATCCCTCATAATGTCTGTAGTTACAGGGCTAATAATAGTAATAATAAAAATAGTAATGATAATTTGGCTAGCATGTTTTTGCTTTCTCTTGAAATAAGGAAGGAAGAGCACAGGCAGTTGTTTCTCATTTTTATGTCTTGTTGAGTCTGTAACTGCAGGATCATCAGCTGAATACAGCATTGCCTGTTTTTCTTTTCAGTCATTTTAGCTGCTGTAATGTTTGGAAATGAGTTGACACTAAGGTTAAAACTTGTGTATGTAAGCTAGACAACACTGTGATACTTGGTTTCAGTTCAGTAATTTAATGAAAGCATTAATTTTTTCATAGACAAAAATTATCTTCCTTAATGCACAATAAGTGTACAGCTTAGAGTCTTTCTGGAGTATTTTATTTCGAAGAACATGGGTTTATCTTTTATTTATTAACAGGAAATATGCCAGAAACAATTTGAACAGGAAACTTGTAAAAAAAAAAAGTCTATGTAGTTTTATTTTTGTATCCTCGCTTGAACATTTTTCACATGGTACTTCTAATTCACCACATCATAGTAAAATGAAATAAAATCAACAAATAAGACTACAGTCTAATATCGACTTACCTGGGAGAAAGCCTCAATAAATTTAATTGATATTACTTGTGAGTAGACAGGCGTAAGTTGTAAATGGAATTAGGTTATGTGCTTGTGAACTGAGCAGTATGAAACAGATGAATTCCATAGCTGTTGAATAAGTGAATAAGAGTTGTTTGACAGTGGAGCAGACTACTCCAGAAGGTAAAGAATTCTCCTTCATTTGAGGTTTTTAAACAGGGGTTGTATGGTCATCTCTTAGGAGTTCTTTGGCTGTGGGTTCCTACATGAAAGGGCTAGATGGCCCTTTGGGTTCTTTCAAGTTCTGTGATTCTCTGAGTAAAATGGTTTTTTTTTTTTGAAAAAAGATCTTAAACATCTCAGTAGAGAACTAAATCTTTTTCTAACAACTGCCAGAAGTTGGATGCACAATAACCAGAAGATATTAGTCATAGGATTTAAATGCATCTGGAATAATAAATCCACCATTCATCAACAGTGTTAAAGCAGATCCATTAGGCAAAGCCATAATGTGCTGCAAGCCAGAACAACTGTGTTATAGCAGGCGTATTGCAAAACAGGAAACTTGTACTGAGATGGTTCCAGATATGAAGAAGCCTAGAACTGTATGGTAACAGTGTAGACTGTTTTAGAAATGCTTAGAAATCAAAGCATTTAATGGTAAATTTTTTCAAAGTCATTGATTCAATAACATTTCTGTATAGTGTTGCGGCAGTCTCTCTGACATTTCTGTCTGCATGAAAGCAGAATTAATCTGCACAATTACTATGATAAAGATAAAGTTATGTAGTTGTTTAAAAATGCGTATCATGCAATAACATTAAAATAAAGGGAAATTTAAAGCAGTTGTGGAATACTTGTGCTTTGCAGTACTTGTGCTTGCTGCCTCACTAAGGCAGAGTGAAAAGCAAAATTGATACTGAGGAGGTTAAAAGCAAAATCTAGGTCACTGGTATATGAGTAAATGCATTTATAGCCTCAAAGGAAGCCTATAAATGTTTAACAAGAACGTAGAACAATATCAGAGCATTAAAAAGAATGGAGTGGGTTATAATATGAAAATCAGAGAACAGTTATTTTATGTTTGAGGCATTTTCCATCAAACTCTGACAAAATCCTCACCTACTCTTTGTGGTTCATCTGTTGGTTTCTTTTGCTCAGCTGAGTGCCCTTGGGATGTTTCATTGTACCCTCTAATGCAGTCTCTGGCTTTTTTTTTTACTGCAGGCAAAATTCCCTTTGGACATAAGGATTAGTGCAGCTCTTCAGTCCCCACCTTTCTGATCTGCCTCTGAGGCATAGTTATCTTAGACTGTGTGTGTGCTTTGACTCAATATATAACTCCACCGATGTGTCAACCTAGGTTCTGTATATTTTAGGATTTTTTTTTTAATTCAAAATCAGGAGTGTAGTACATGAGGCAACGTGAATTGACACTCTTTGTCTGAAAGAGCTACTGAAATAAAAAAAATTTTTTCTTAAAGGGGGAAATTGAACTGCAGTGTTCAGAACTATCACAAAATGGAAGTGCACTGTTCCCTTTTTAAAGGGGATATTCTGTTTTTAGGGTTGCATGTAGTGCTGCATAAGAAACAAATCTCTTTAACAAACTTTTCCTTTATTGCCAAACTGTGTTGTTCCTGTCTTGATGCTGACCCACATGCAAATTTTATTTTTTTTAAAAATATTTTTAATGGATTTGTGTTTCCCAAATGACATTGCAAGATATAGACTTGTTTCAACAGAGTTCCCTAAACTGCACTGCTCATCTTCACAGTGAAAAGGGTCTCTTGGAAAATATTTTTCTCTCTTTAATACAATAACCTTGTGTCTTCGTGGATACTATTTTCTTCTCTGCTTTGGAGAATAAAGTCTTTGTTGTAAAATCTTACTTTGCTTGCACAAGAGATGAATGCAGTGGTCCAATCTGTGGGATATCCTTTTTGGATGATTGGAAGGTATATTGAACTTTTCCAGTTTGTGTGCAATTGTTTTTGTTCTATATATTTGTTGGCGGATTTTTGTTAGAATTTAAATGGATTCGGCTTCTGTAACTTGAAACAGCTCTGTTGGTATGCTACATGTTCCCAGTGGTTTATTTCTTCCAGTTGGTTTGAGGGACTCTTCCACTTCACTTTCTAATATTGTGGATGTGTTGTCAAACAATTGTTCCTTGAAGAAATCTGTAGTCTTTTCATCTGGTTTATATAGTTCTCCTGTGTATTGCTTTTGTCATCTTTTTGTTTTCTCCTGATTGTATACTGTGCTTCTCTGTTGGTCATATAGCATTCTTACACTTGGTTTAAATTTCCCCTTGAATTTTTTTTAAAATTTTGTAGAAGAAGTCTTTCTACATTTTTGTTCTCTTTTTCAGTTTCTTTACATTGATTATTTTAATAAGTCTCTCTGTTCCTATGCACAGGTAGCTGAACAGTTGTGTTCAGGATTCTGACCCTATTTCTGTCACCTTTTCTATCATGCTCGTCCTTAACAGCTATTTGAATAATGAATTTATTTTTATAGTCAGTTTATAGTGGTTTTTGTAAGCTGTAACAGGTGACTCACATTAGATTAATGTTTATGTTAGCTGGATCACTGTGCTTCACACTCCTCCAGATGCTTCCAGATTTCATAGATAGTAGCAAACATAGACATATAGTATAGTCTTGGAATGAAGAGGAATACTTGCTTGTGTTAGTCAGATTCTCATTTAAGACATTCCAAATTTAATAACTAATCAGATGTGGTGAATTTAATATATCTGTTCATTATGGTCCTGCTCTGAGACTAGATTATGAGAATGATTCTGTATTTGCAAACCTGCCCTTTAAATCCATGTTTTCATTTAGTCTTTTGTTTTATATACTACTAGTTTTGATTTGGTTGGGGATATCTGGAGGGTACTTTTAAAAAAATCAGTATTTATGTAGACTTGTAAAAATGTCATTTTACAGACTAGGTTTTTTGTTCAATGGTGTTGACCTAAAAATGTCTAGTTTTTAATTGAACAAGGAAAAAAGGCTTGTCTAGACTGGTATTTCTAGTGACCTGTCATGAATATATTTTTAGGAGTTGTTTCTTATGTGATAGTTCTGTAGAGGTGACATGTTGAAGACTCTCATTTATATGCTGTCAAAGCATACATACACTCCATGGCTTCATTGGCTTCATTTGAAACATATTTAATGTTTAATTTCATTGCATTTCTTTGCATCAAATATTTACACTGGTGGGCAACTTCAAATAGTCTGGAGACCAGTTCTTCTTCATCATCATTGTCTTTTTTTTTCTTTATGTCATTGACATCTGCTTTCCCCCTGAAACCCAGATTTAAGGCAGCTTATGTATAAGGCAGACAAGTATAGTAAGATTTTTAAAAAGTCAACAAAAAAGGGAATCAAACTATAAGCAGCACTAAAACTGTTTAAAACATACAATTAAAATGTTTTAAAGCAGTCTTAAAAATAGTTCAATAAAAACAGTGCAGTTGCCCTTGAAAATACTTTATTTAAAAACCTGCAGTTCTGAATCTTCAAAAACTGCCCATTCTTACCTTCAGCGATTTAGCTATACCAGGCCCAGAGAGGTTTCTAAAATTGAAAATAAAATTGTTTTTACTTCGGGGTGTGTGTGTGTGTGTGTTTGCTTGCTTGCTTGAGTGTGCGTGCACGCACACACACAGAAAACTTTTTTTACAGTTTTCACAGGAAAGTGAAGGTGGGCATACTGCAAAAATTGCGGGGTTACACTTTGTCCACTCCTGCCCTACACTGTGTTTTCAGGAAAGGGAAGCTGCATGAAGAAGCAGGATTACATGCCCACAGTTGATGAAGATGTGGATTCCTGTCTACAGAGAGAACTTTGGGCACCTGTGGACTTGCTGGATGAATCTGGATGCAGATGGCATTTATGGCATTTATCTATGACTGTGGCAACAGATGGATTGGAGACATTGTTGTGTATATATAGCTAATGAACTATTTTTTGTAATTTAGCTCTCTACATAACAAGAAGAGGAGAGGAGGATGAAATCATCATCATGCAATGCAAAGCATATAATGTTGTTTGTATATGTTTCTGTAGGCCTCTGTTTTGTGAAATAGCATTTATTTGATTTTAAGTGCTCAGTTGATGTTTTGTCTGTTTATATTAGTTTAAGAAAATATAACTTCATTGTTGCAAGAAGTTCTGACTGGTTTATTTGTATTAGAAAAGCCTGGTATAAATGCTGTAATTACAACAAACTTAGAGCATTTATTTATTTTTAATTGCCATCAAATTGACTTTGACTTATGAATGAAGGAAAGACCTCCAGGTTACCCTGTCATCAACATCCCTGCTTAGGTCTTGCAGATTCAAGGCCCTGGCTTCCTTAATTGAATCTATCTAGCTGTAATGTAGTCGTCTTCTTTTCCTACTGCTTATACCTTACCAAGCATTATTGTCCTTTCTAGTGAAGCATGCAAAGTGCAACAGTCTCAGTCCAGGGAGAGTTCAGGTTTGATTTGCTTTTAAGATTATTCATCCTTTTTAGCAGTTCTTGATATCCATAGAACTCTTCTCCAGCATCATATTTTAAATGTGTGTATTTTCTTCCCATCAGCTTTTTTCACTGTCCAGCTTTCATAACCATGCATAGAAACTGGAAATATGATGGTGTAGACAATCCTAACAATCCTAGTATTCAGTGATGTGTCTTCACACTGGAGGATCGTGTCTAGCTCCTTTGGAGCTGCCCTTCAAAGTCCTAGTCTTCTGATTTTTTGATTGCAGTCTCCGTTCTGATTAGTGACTGAGCAAAAGTATGAAAAACCTTGAACTATTTCAGTCTTTTCATTGTCTACTTTAAAGTTTTGTAAATCATCTGTGGTTATTTAAACCTGCCTTTGCACTTTCTTCCTTGACTTTCTTCAATAATTGTTGCAGGTCTTTGCTATTTTTGTTAGTAGTATGTTGTCTGCATATCTTAAATTGTTGATGTTCCATCCTCTAACTTTCATGCCCCCTTTCTCCAAGTGTAATCCTACTCTTCATATGATATATTCAGATAAAAATTAAACAGGGTAATAAAATGCAGCCTTGCATGACCCCTTTGCCAATTGGAAAAGATTCTTTTTCTCCATATTCTGTCTTACTGGCAGCCTCTTTTCCTGAGTACAGTGAAGGTTATGCATTAGGATAATCAAATGTGGTGGTATACCCATTTCTTTAAGAGTAATCCATAATTTTTCATGATCTACACAGTCAAAGGCCTTGATATAATCTATAATTCACAGGATGATTTTCTTCTGAAATTCTTTGGTGCTCTTCATTATCCAACATGTTTGCAATATGATCCTCTTAATTCCAGTGTGGATATCTGGCATTTCTCAATCTATGCTGAAGATCTTTGTTGTAGAATTTTGAGTATCATTTTGCTTGCATGGGAAATTAATGCAGTGGTCCTGTGGTTACTGCAAATCCTGGTGTCCTCTTTCTTGGGGACTGGAATGTATATTGAGCATTTCCAATTTGTGGGCACTTCTTTTGTTTTCCATATTTTTGCAATTTTATTTAGAACTAGAGTAGATTCTATCTCTATAGAATAAAGCAGCTCTGTTAGTATGCCATCTGTTTTTAGTGATTTATTTCTCCCAAGTGCTCTGAGTACCTCTTCCACTTCACTTTGTGTGTTTGTCTTCAGATGATTCTTTCTTGAATGAATCTGTCAGTCTTTCGTCTCTTTTACAAAGCTCTTCAATGTATTGTTATTGTTTCCATTGACTTTTTATTTCTACTTGGTCATGTAATGTGATCCCCTGCTGGCCATAGAGCATCTCCGTACTTGGTTTAAATTTCCCTTTGATTTCTAAGCTCTTGTGGAAGATGTCTCTTGTTCTTCCTTTTTTGTTGACATTGGTTTTTTTTCTTGGCATTGATTGTTATACTGGACAATTGGATTCAGGATTCTGACTATTTCAGTCACCTTTTATTTTTGTTTCTCATTTTTAACTGCTTGAAGAGTTTAATCTGTCATCCAGTGAGCCTTTTTTCCCCTTTTTGGCTATAAATAGTATCTTTTTGCAAGCCTCCCTGACAGTGTTTCTGACTTCAGTTCGGAGTTCTTCTGGTTCCTGGTCAGTTGGGCTTAATAGTGTAGATCTTATTTTTTACATTATCTATAAATTCTAAAGGATATTATTCAGGTTGTGTTTTGGCACAATAGTTGGTTTACTGTTCTTCTTTAGCTTTGCTCTAATTTTTAGTATTAGCAGTTCATAGTCTGTGCCACAATCTGCTTCTGATCTTGTTTTTGCAGAGACCATGGAGCTTCTCCCTCTTCTGCTTCCGGTTACATGGTCTGTTTTATTCCTGTATTGGCCTTCAGGTGAAATCCATGTATGCAGTTATGTAAATACATGTATAAATAAAAATAGAGTTGCCTCTTTCGTTGCTTGAAGAATGTGTTTGTGATGAACAAACTGTTGGCACCACAGAATTTAGTCAGTCACTCTCCTACTTCATTTCTTGATCGTAGGCCAAATTTTCCTACAATTTTTGATTTTGCTCTGTTATCAAAACAAGAATTGTTGTTAATCATAGATGACTGGAATGCAAAAGCTGGTATGTGATCAATTTTGTCCTAGAGTCTAGTATAGAATCTTCTTCTTCTGTCACTGCACTTGGAACATAACCTTGGATTATGGTTCTTCTGGTGGATTTTCTCTGAGGTTTTATTGGTATGATTCACCTAAGGTTTACAATATCGCTTGAGTGCTATATTTCTCTTCACTATTAATGCCATGCCATTTCTTCTTAGATTTTCATTTCCTGAGTAAAATGCTGTGTAATTAATGTCCCATTTCCATCCACTTTAGCTTTCTCACACCAAGTATTACAGTGTTCATATGTTCTGTTTCTTGTTTTACTCTGCCTACCTTCCTTGATTCATGCTTTTCACATTCCATGCCCCTATGATATGTGTTTCCTTTCACCTCCGGAGTTTCCTGTCACCTCCGAGTTTGTCAACAGCTGGACAATTTAAAAAATTCTAAGTCTTTAAGTGCCACTTAATTTCTAAGTAGGGATGTGGTACAAATTGTGTTAATTAAGAAGAATGTAGCAAAAGAGCTGAGTGTTGGGATATAGTAATGTTCTCAGTTCTTTTGCAGTCTTTGCAGCTGGTGTGCAGTTGATCAAATTTTGGGATGGGAAATGTTACCCAGTCAGCACTTGAAAGGTTATCTTGAATAGGAGGGGTTGTGGTGGGAATATAGTGTTTATTATATATGTTAGACTAATTGCTTTGCTCATTGGCATACTGGTCTTCAGCTAAGTTGTTTTTTGTTGTTGTTCACTCCATTTATATCCCATGTTCCCTCCATGCCAAGATTCAAGGTGGCTTACAAATGCACACAGATACAATATTGATAAAAACATACAAAAGATTGTCATTAAAATGTAACTAAACTATCAAAACATTAAAAAAAACAATTTAAAGCATGCATTAAAAATTGAAAAGTTTAAGAAGCAGTACTGTACTCTACCTTCCTTTAAAAAAATAGTCTGTTCCTGTAAAAATAAACAGTCTTTGCATGCTAACAAAATATAACAAAAAGTGAGTAGTTCTAGCATTCCTAGGAAAGGAATTCCAGAGCCTAGTAAAATCCACTGTGAAATCTTTCTTATTCAACCCTTCCAGGTGCTACTGAGGGTAATAGTATCAAGAAAAATGTCTCTCCCAAAATGTTTTCAAATATAAGGCTTAGATTAGGGGCTAGGACTTCACAGCAAGAGCTTTTACTATATATATGGAGCAGGAAATGCCAGGTGCCTAAGCTCAGTCCAACAAAGGAAGAGACACTAGGTATCATATTGCAAACATACATTGGATAATGGAACATTAAGTATTTCAGAAGAAAATCAACTTGTAATTCACAGGAAAGCTTTTGATTGTGTACATCATGAGAAATTATGGTTCGCTGTAAAACAAATGTATGTGTCACAATATGTTCCTTGGTGCCAACCCATACTCTGAACAAGAGGCCACTGCTGGAAGACAATATGAAGAAACAAGGTTTCCAGTTAGCAAGGGAATCAAAGACAGTAATGCATTTTATTACCCTGTTCAGTTAATATGCAAAGCATACCATCTTGAAAATGGGATCAGATTCAGAGGAAGAAGGCAGATAACACCATTTTACTAGTAGAAAATAACATATACTTGAAAAAAACTACTGATGAAAGTTAAGGAAGGAAGTACAAAACCAGGACTACAGTTGAATATTAAGAAAATAAAAATAATGAACACAGGTGATTTACATAACTTTAGAGTGGGTGGTGAAGACATTGAAATTGTTAAAGATTTTCTATATGTCAGCTCCATCATTAATCGCAGTGGAGATTGCAGTTGAGAAATCAGGACTTGGAAGGGCAGCTATGAAGGCACTAGACAAGATCTCTAAGTTTAAAGTTGAATACTAAAATTGAGTACTCAAATCAGGATAGTTTGTGTCATCATATTTCTGATTCTGTGTATCATTGTGAAGCTGAACAGCCTAGAAAGCTGATAGGAAGACAAATTCATTTAAAAAGTGGTGTTGGAGGAGCATGATGGTGTTGGAGGAGCATGGACTGCCAAAATGACCAATAAATGAGTTCTAGAGTGAATCACACCTGACCTCTCCCTGGAAGCCAGAATGACTAAACTCAGACTATCATACTTTTGGTATAACATGGGTTGGCATAACTCATTGAAAAAGTTGGTAATGCTTGGTAAAGTGGATGGTGGTAGGAGAAGAGAAAGATTGTATTACAGGTGGATAGAGTCAATCAACGAATCCACAGCCCTGAGTTTGCAAAACCTGATCAAAGCTGTTGATGAGAGGGGCTGTTGGAGGTCTCTCATCACGTCCCCATAAACTGACTTGACAGCAAACAACAACAGCAACGGCCTTGATAGGACAAAACCAACTTATGCTTGGAAACAGACCAGTAGCCAGTAGAGTTAATGTAATAAGGATGTTCTGCATTCCCTCTAGTCAGCCCCAGTCAGCAGTTTCACTTCAGCTGAATGTATCTGAACATTTTTTAAAGTACTCCATGTAGAGAATCTGATAATAAGTCAAATCTCGTGTGTCTAAGGCATGTGTCACAAGGGCCTGATCTGACATCTTAAGGGAAAGCAGTTGGTGCACTAGCTTTAATTATGCCAGAGCACTCTTGAGCACCCAGGCTCTGGACTGAATCTAGGAGTATACCTAAGCTGTGGACCCGTCTTTTCAGGGGAAATGTAACCCCATCTAGCGCAAGCAGAATTCCTAATTCCTGATCTGCCTTTCCATTAACTAGAATCTCTGGTCTTTGGTAGAATAACAACAACAATAATAATTTCTTACCTGCCTCTTTTCATGAGTCAAGATGGGGAACAACGACAGTTAAAAAACACACAAACCAATTAAAAGCACACAGCATCAGTTTAGAAGAACATATAAGACCAATATATACTAAAAGAAGCAGGCACTTATTTAAAATTCACAATTTAAAAATCATCTGGGTAGGTCTGCTGGAAGAGTCTAGCCTTGAATGCTGTTTTAAATTCAGACAGTGTATTCAGCTGTCAGATCTATTCTGGCAGGTCATTCCACAGTATAGGGTCAGCTGAAGAAAAAATCCTCTGGGTGACACTAGCTAACCTAGCCCTGGTGACTGGAATAAATGTTCCCCAGAAGACCTGAGTGTATGGGGTGGGTTAGGCAAGAGGAGGTGATCCTGTAGGTAACCCAGACTCAGACCACATAGAGCTTTAAAGGTAAAACTAACATTTGGACCTTGTCTGGAAACTGTCAGCCAGTGGAGAGATTTTAATATTGGTGTAATATGATCACTCTTAGTTGTACCAATAATCAATCTGGGTTCCATGTTTTGATCTAATTGAAGTTTCCAAACATACATATATATGTAGCCCAATGTACAGTGCATTGCAGTAATCTAGCCTTGAGGTTACCAGCATGTACACTATCATCTTTAGATCCTTGAGCTCTAAGAAGGAGTGCAGCTGGTGTAACAGCCAAATCTCGTAATAGATACTCACGTTGCATCTATCTGAGCATTTGGAGTGATGAAACCAGAAACACTCCCAGGCTGCAAACACAGTCTTTCAGGGGGAGTGTAGCCCCATCTAGGACTGATTGACACATCTCCAAACCCAGATTAGGACCCTTGACAGTTTAGCATGTCCATCTTGTCTGGATTCAGCTCCAGTTTGTTTTTCTTCATCGAACCTGTTACCTCCTCCAGGCATTCCTTCCTAGGAGACACACTGAAGCTGAGGCTGTTTTTGGAGGCATGGAGAAATATATTTAGGTGTAATCAGCATACTGATAGCAATCTAGATGATCTCTCTCAGTTTCATGTAGATGTTGAGCAGCACTGGGGAAAGAATGGCACCTTGTCGTATGCTATATAACAGTTCCTTTTTGAGGAGCAGCTGTCCTCAAGCACCACCATCTGGTACCAATCTATCTGAGAGATAGGTTTGCAAGATCACATTCCTCATTGAGGAATGGTAACTAGCCATATTGCCTTACAGAGATGGATGTTCTTTGTTATATTTTGATATAACAAAGGATCTCCTAAAGGTGCATGTAAAAGAGAAAGTGGTATTTAAAGGCAGGAGCAAAGCAAAAGAGTCCACATTCTTAACACCATTCAACAATTAGCCTAGATTTGTGAGGGACTATGAAAACTGTTCTCCAGAAGTCACATTCCTTCCTTACTCTCTTCCCTTTTGTTTCTTGACTATTAAATACTGTTTGTAAGTCTCTCTGTGTGTTGCTGAATTATATGTTGTTCAGTTAGTTTCAGTTGCCATTCTATACTTAACATTACTATAGAGGGTAAAGAGGAGAATATTAGCAATGTGTGGGTGGGATTGGAATAATTCTTTTGCTGTATTAAATTAGTAAAAATTTTATATACCAAAAAGGGAGAGCATTACTGTTCGTATAAGGTTTTGAAAATTTGTATGGACATATCTTCTTGTTAGATAAGATGTATGAAATACTGGTGGTAGTTCAACTCTAGATGTTTGTGAATGAAACAGGTTAAGTCAGAGGTGGACAACTGAAAAGGTTTATAGGCTGTGTTGGTCACCCAGGGGGTTTTCAAGAGCTATCTCCACTAACCCTTCCTGCTTCAGTGTATTAGGAAGAAAAATGAGAAAAAGAAATTGCCTCCAGTGCCTCCAAGTGAACTTTTAGTTCACGTCTTATTTAAAAAAAACTCCCTCTGCCGGATGAAAACAACCTGTTGGAGGCTGAAGACATGGATGGCAAAAATGCCCCCTCATGCTCCTATAGGGCAAAACAATTGGGAAAAAATGTGGGTGTGAATAGTGCTGGGAGCCTTTGCTGGCTGTTTGCCGTAATAAAATTTTGGAATTTGCTGAGAGCCTCAAAAACAACCCTGAGTGCTACAGACAGCTCACTTTCTCTTTTCTTAGTTAACTAAACCTGTTTCATTTGGACTTGCAACCAGGGTCTGGTGCTGAAACAACCTTGGTTATCCTGATGGATCATCAGTGTGAAACTGCTGGTTTTTTAGAAATCTTTTAGTATATTTTGATACCATCATCCATATATTCTTTCCCTCTCCCTCCTCCCCCCCTCAAAAAGTTAAAGCAGTTGAGTTCACTGTATTACTGTATTATGGCATATTAGGACAATTCTCTGTGCCTACCTTGCATTTCCCCTCGTCTTAGTTGTGTCTATGTTCTTTGCAAGTTGTCTTGGCCCATGTTTGTTGGATGCTTATGTACACCTCCAAGTTGGGATTAATAAATGGGTTGTCAGTGATGAAAACTCTTTCATGCGTAAGTGGTTAGGTTGCAGATTGCTGGCAGTGATATTGTCAGACTATGTGGTTATTGAAAAGACTTAATGGTTTAGAAACTAGTCAACAATAAAAAACATGTTTTAATTGATTCTTTGTAAGTGTATGTAGGAAGGATATCAGAATTCTTAAGCTTTGTGTCTGTAGATACTACATAGGTTATAGAACTTGTTTGTGTATAGGATTGCTGCTGGTATTAAAACATGAAATGCTTCTGTTTCCTGTCAGAGATGTCCTTTTAAAAATGTGCCTGGCCTTCAGTTGTTTAACTTTAGAGTTGAACTAATGGCTTTCCTGACAGAACCATGATTTTATGAAGGCAAAATAAACCCCAGAGTTATTCAGTTTAATTCCCATTATTTTTGACTTGTCTGTGACTTGTTATTTGACTTCTCTTTTCCTTTTCCTAATAGAAAGTTTGGATGGGTCTGATGAAATATCAGCAAATTGAGGGTGGCTCTTCATAGTACTTTAGTAAGTATACTTTCGTGATCCAGAAGGAACATCTACTATGGTTAAATTCTGCTTAGATGTAATGAATTGTATTTTCTTGGTGGTGGTATTCTATGGCTTCATATTAAATTTATCATAAAGTTTTTTTGGGCAAGATTTGTTTAGAAGAGGTTTGCCATTGCCTTCCTCTGGTTGAAAGTGTATGACTTCTCAAGATTATGCAGACCTAGTTCAGCACTAAATCCACTGTACTAAACTGGTTCTGTGTATTTTCTTTCAAGTATACAATTGTTAGTGAAAACTTCTAACAGTTTTACTTGATATTTACTAACATGATCTCGTCACTAGCATACCCTGTGATTAATTCTCTCCCACTCGAAACCCTGTTTACTCTGTGTGCCCAGTTCCCACAAATTTAAATGAAATGAGGCCCTCTAGGGATGTAGTTGTACAAGCTGGTACTAGACAAATAAAGCTGAACCAAGAAGGGGAGCATGCTCTTGTTTTGGGAGAAAACACTGTGAAAGGACAGGACCACACAAGTCTTGTAAAGAAAGCAACATTTCCTGAAAAGGGGAGAGCTGGCTATAACGCTGGAGGTCAGGTGAGATGACAGAGCCTTCTGCATTGCAGTGCTTGGAAACAGTTCTATTGACATTCTGAGTCACTATTTATGTATTTATTGAATTTTATATACCACCTTTCAGGCACAGACCTCTATTACAAAAGGTAATTTCATTGCATAGCAGGAAGGTAAATAACTTACAGTAAAATATACTTGCTGCACTTCTATTCCAGCTTCTCCCCCCACCCCCACCCCCATAGATTGGCTTAGTTGAAGCTGTACCTCCAGTTGTACCTGACTGCTAATGGTATAAAGGCCATTTCCCTAGTATGATTCCATGGGCTAGGCTAAGCGTCCTTATACAGGAATCACATAGGCAGGTTCTGGGGGACAGCCTTTCTTACCCAGTTACTTTTATTATGGCACCAGTGTGCAATTATGCCTTGGGGAGCTGTTAGTAAGTAGGGACACTAGGGAAAGGTCTGTTCTAGGAAGATGTGTGGCAAAATTTCCTCTTCCCTAGGGATTTTTTATCATGCACTGAGAACCACTAGTTCTGTGTGCTGGATGACTTTTCTGTTATTTCCTTTGTTATTTCTTCTCTACTCATTCTGATTCTGGGCGTTCTGTAATGTATTTGGCCAGAACCGCATCCTCATTTCTTTGTTCTGCGTTGGGTTTTGTTCTGTATTTTACCTTTCCCAAATAACAGCTTACTAGACATTTAATAATAGCAGTTTACTAGAGATATATTTCTTGTCTTATTTCCTGAGTATAAGTAATACTGTTCCTCAAAGTTCACATGTTAGGCGTGGATTCCTTTTTGAACCACAGGCATTTAGCAAAAGTGGAACTCCCTTCCCTGTCAACTTACCTAGGGAGATATCTGTATTTGAAACATGGAAAGACATGTAAAATCTGATTTGTGTTGATTTATTCTAAATTCAAATCTCTTGTCTTTACTTTTTCTCTCAATAACACAGAGCCTGTTGTACGCTCATGTATTTTGTGCTATATTATAGTGAAAACAATAATGAATTAAAATTCCCACACTGGAATGGCTAATAGACTGTAGAGTGGGCAAAGTATAGCCCATGGGTTGTACTTTTGTGGCCCCTGAAGCCACCAGTGTCCCCAAAGCCTCCCAACTGTCCAATTTTTTTAAATGGCACAATTTCTGAACAATTTTTGCCCTTAAAACATGTAGGAGATTCCCCAAATGCATGAAAACATGCCAGAATATTCCACCTTAAACACCTTCCTCCCCCAAATACTTCAGACACACTCACTTCCTTTCCACATTTTGAGAAGATCTCAAAATGTGCTTTTTGGGTTAAGTGTATGTAACCAGTGGGGTATTGGGAGAGAACTGGCTCCAGGCTCCCACACAGTTGCCCACACCTGTTGTAGGGGAATATGCAGTCTCCTAGGAAAGATAGGGATGGAAGTTGGCGATATGGTTGAAGGGGGAAAAGTGGTAATAGAAATGCTGTTGATGTTTGCACATTCCATGGAAGCCCCAGTCAAAATGGATATGTGTCTGCTTCATCTCAAGAATTAAATATTAGTGTTTCATTCCTGGAATGCAGTTATCTTTACAACTGAAGCAGATGTTTGAGAGGGAATGTGTGAACTGTATTGTGGAAATGTGAAATAAGCACATAAACACATCAGCAGCAAACAGTGTATGGAAGGTTCTAGGAAAATTCTTGACAAAGATCTCCTTTTTAGTCTCTGGTTTTATAAACTTTAATAAAAATAAATTAAAAGCAACAACAACCCCCCCATAGCTTCATTGCATTCTTTGTCTAGATATATGTGAGGCAAATGAGATGTCAAAAGGTGGCATACTGCTAAGTAGTTCTACTTGGTTTCTCCAACAAGGTGGGTACATATGAGAAGAGGTTGCAACTGGCCCAGGTGCAAGAGGAGCAGAGAACAGCTGTGGAATAGTCAAAAAGGAATGGAATGAGTACTTGCCTTTCTTCCCTGACGTCTTGAGAATCATGGTGTGGGAATAACAATCTACATAGTAGTTGCCATGATTGCTGATGCTGTCCCTTCTCCAGATATTAATGAAAGAAATGCTGCTTCATTGACTTGTAAGAAGAAAGAATCTGTGGACAGGAGAACCATAGATTGGAAGAAGGATATCCATACTTGGAACCACAGTTAAAGATCAGCTTGAGAATCATTGGCATCAGCACTACAGAATGTATAGTACTTTGGCATAGACAATAGGTGATACTTTGTCTTGAGCAAGATAATTACCTGAGTACTTCTCTTTATGTTTTTGCAGAATGTATGACAACATGTCCACAATGGTGTATCTAAAGGAAGACAAGTTGGAGAAGCTTACTCAAGATGAAATCATTTCTAAGACTAAGCAAGTGATTCAAGGACTAGAAGCACTAAAGAATGAGCACAATTCCATCTTACAGAGTTTACTAGAGACACTGAAATGTTTAAAGAAAGATGACGAGACCAATTTGGTGGAAGAAAAATCAAACATGATTCGCAAGTCTTTGGAAATGTTGGAACTGGGACTCAGTGAAGCACAGGTAAAAATGGTAGCGGTAAACTGTTTCCTTGGTTTGAGAAGGATCTTAACAATTAGAAATCTTGTAAATCACTAGAGCAAATTGATGTTGACCCACATATACAGTCAAGTATCATGAGCTTCGCAGAAAGAGTACTAATCATCTCTGGTGCTTTGTAGGTAATGATGGCCTTGTCAAATCATTTAAATGCAGTGGAATCGGAGAAGCAGAAATTACGTGCTCAGGTTCGTCGGCTATGCCAGGAGAATCAGTGGCTAAGGGATGAACTAGCCAACACCCAACAGAAATTACAAAAGAGTGAACAGTCTGTGGCTCAGCTGGAAGAAGAAAAGAAGCACCTCGAATTTATGAATCAGTTAAAAAAATATGATGATGATATATCCCCTTCAGTAAGTAGTTGTACAGCAGAATGCTTTTTTGGTTTTTAATTTTCCTTCTGTTTGCTATGCATTGTTATTCTGTAAAGAAGCTGAGTGGAAATAAACCAAGTTAATTTGTTTCATCCAAGAGAATGCAAAGCATAGCTTTACTCTGTCTTTTTTTTTTACTAGAGATATTTAGAGAGTGCTATTTGAAATAGGTATTCCCATTGCATGACTACTATCCTGATTTAAGGAGATGTTGGTTATATCTGTGATAAAAAGAGACTGTTTATCTTGTCACAGTAGAGTTGGTCTAGACAAGGATCAAGTACACAGGTACTCAGCAGCTTCAGAAACCTTTTCCACATTGTCAGTCTCAACAACAGAAATACATTCAACAAGATGAGGCCATAGGACCTAAGGTGACTTTACTGTAGACAACACTGAATCTGGCTGGAGTAAATGTGAGCAGTTAAAATAATATGTGGTAGATCTCCCAGAGCCAGAATTAGTTTTTACATCTTGGACAACATAGAAAAGATATGCTAAGTTGCACTGTAAGGTCACTGATGGCAGAGAAGAAAGAGTTCTTTGCTGCCATTATTGCTATAGAATAGATTAAAAAAAAGTAGCTCAGGACATCATCTAATTATTTTTCCAAGATCCAATTGCTGTGTCATCTTGAGGACACCCACTGAATTAGTAGGATTTACAGAGTTGTTATTTACCATTATCTTCTAGAGATAGGTGAATTTGAAATATTTTTCAATAAAAATATTTTGCTTCACAAGTAAACAGAAAGATAGGGAGAAGAAAGTGTTTTTTGCAATTTGAGGGTATGAATACATAATGTACATGGTTATATCAGTTCAGTAAAGTGTAACAGATTGATTTCCTTGTTTAGGAAGATAAAGACACAGATTCTACCAAAGAACCACTGGATGATTTATTCCCCAATGATGAAGATGACCAAGGGCAAGGAAGTAAGTGAAATTAATCTGTACACATATGTGTTTCTATTGTGTGTGTATTTGTATATTTATAGTGAAGGCGATAGTTGATATTTAATTCTTAAACTGCTGCAGGCCATAAGTGCTCGGTATACAATATCAAAGTCTTGTAGATGGCTTGCCCCCCAAAAATCAAAGTGTAGACAGTGGATTGTTATGACAAGCAGTTGAAAGCCCTGTTTCAATGCATGGTTTCTTCATGGCTGAAGTACTAGGACTGTTGATTTGGCAGATAAAATGATGTTTTGTTTCATTCCCTACACCATTTCTGACCTCCTGTTTCAAAAATACATCATTGCAAGCTATCCTGTAGTAAAGCAAAGTGTTTAGGGGGTTTGAATAGAGTACTAAGAACTGTTAGTTTTACAAAAGACTTGCTCCTGGTGGAAATGAAAATTGCTAGATCTGGGTTCATATGGATTAACACAGATGCCTGCTGGGTTTATTTTTAACTCTTGCATGTGTGTGGTTATAGGAATTGTCACAGTACCCTCCTTCACTTCAGAATTTAGCACTGTGCAACTATTAAGAGGCACAAAGGACCCCCAACTCAGTGCAGATTACGACTCTCAGTTGCTTCATTAGTGATAACAGGCTTAACCAACATGTACATTAAGATCTCTGAAAAGGGATGACTGTTGTTGTTTGTGTCTTAAAGGAGACGCTGAAGCTGGGGTTCATTTCTAGAGCTCACTACACTGGGAAGTATCCTTCTCCAAGGTCAGAAGCTAGGAGAACCGCTCTCCTCTTCTTGTTAGAAGCATTCATCATATAAGAGAACACTTTCTAGTGGGGAATTTTTTGAGTTCTTGTTTTCCTGTTAGTTAGGCTTTATCCCATCTCTCTTTCTGGAAATCTGAGATAATTTCAAGAGTGAGTAGAATAAAGTGCAATGAATTTGCTTATGAATTACGTTTCAGAATGTACCCAAGGTGGCACAAATGCACTCAGCTATGATTCTGATAGAATTAAAACATCTGTGTGCTTTAATGAAGCTTAGCTCCTTCATGCAAATGACATACGTAAATCTCATTTACTTTTCTTGATATGATATTTTTGTCTTCCCAGTTCAACAGCCACACAGCAGTGCAGCAGCTGCAGCCCAACAAGGTGGCTATGAGATTCCAGCAAGATTAAGAACTCTTCATAACCTTGTCATTCAGTATGCTTCCCAGGGTAGATATGAAGTTGCTGTACCCCTCTGTAAACAGGCACTTGAGGACCTGGAGAAGACTTCAGGTCACGATCACCCTGATGTTGCCACTATGTTGAATATACTTGCATTAGTATACAGGTTGGTATTTCTAATAACCTTTTAAAGAGTTGTCAACAGACTTTTAATGTTAGAAGTGCAGATAAAATATTGGTGTGTCAGGGAAGGTAATTATTTACACTGTGAAGTAACCTTGGTATCTCAGATCTGTACAGATTTGGCCAAAGGCTTGATAAAAAGACATGTTTTAACCTGGCTTTTTGAACATCCTTTCATTTTAGCTTTTTTGAAGGAAATAGTTTTGCAACTTCTTGAATAATTCTTAAAGAGCATTTTGAACTGGGTAATGAGCAGTCTTATTCTGTAGCTCGTAGCAATGAGAGGTCAAGGAACTAGATTCAGCCTTTAGTTGGGAACTTGCTGATGCCTTTGGTCGCTCCAGATTGACTTTTTGGCTTGTTAACTGGTGGGAAAGGGGTGGAAAACTGGACAAAATTATAGTTTCACTCTATACTATTCAGAAGTAATATGTAGAAGGCAGCCTGGCCCATGACAAAGGTCTGTCTTCTGTTTAGCACAGTGTTCACTCTAATAGCCAACCACTGTTTCAGGGCCAAACAGTGTGACCCTTCTGAAAATGCTACCATCCTTAATCACTGGGCGCACTGACTGAGGTGGATAGAAGTTATGATCCAAAACATCTGGAGGGAAATGATTTGCATTTGCTGTATCTCCACTGAATAAGGAAAACTTCATTAATACAGAGATGAAAAGAACATAATCTGCCTTGAACGCTGGTAGAAGCCAACTCTAGAGAATACTTGTGCTGATTCTCTTGACTGAAAATATTATATTTTAGAGATTAGTTATTCATGACTCTCTCCTTTTTTTAGGGATCAGAATAAGTACAAAGATGCAGCAAACTTACTGAATGATGCCTTGGCTATTCGTGAGAAGACCTTGGGCAAAGATCATCCTGCGGTTTGTACATAGAATGGGGAATTGGGGGTTATTTTGTTTCTTCCTTCCCTGTTTCCTCTCTTATCTGTAAATACCAGCTGTTTTGCTGTGAAACTCATCCTAATGTTGAACTCGACAGGAACATTCTTAACCCCTGCCTTGTTGACATCATTCAGGTATGGGACCCTCAGTAGTAAGTTTGCACTTTTAATAATGAAGTACAAATCACTTCAGCAGTAATCCACTTAAATTACTTCAGTTACTTTCCTGTGTCTGATTCTGAATCATTTTGCATGAGTTGGATGTGCTTGAAAGTCTGAAAAATGCTCACATACGTTGCTAAATTCTTACTAGAATTTGCTTATTTAATGACAAATAGTAAAAATATGTGTTCAATGGAACTGACCTAGTAAGTCAACTCAGATTTTATGAAAAATGAAAGACTTAAAAAAACAATTCTAAAATTATTTTGAGTCTTTGTTTTTTTCTTTCTCTTCTACAATTAGTATTTTGCCTCAGTTAGGATCAATAGATGCATTTCCTAATAATCAAAATCTTATCTCAGTATTTCCATCCTAAATGTAGTCTCTAATTTAGTCTGTAGAAAATTATCCCAATTAAGCTTTCAGCCTTTGGACCAGAGTTAAGAGGAAGAAATTAGGTCTAGTCTTGTGGAACACTTACTCTGTGCCTACTGGAGTTTGTGAGGCACGGTGAAGAAGAAATCAGTACTGGATACATTTCTTAGCCTTTGGTGATGAAAATACCTATTTATTAGATTGGTGAGCTGAGCAAATAATACTTGCTATTATCTGTAATATCATTTGTGGGCTGTCAAAGTTAAGCATCAGCATGCTAGTTCAACAGATTTTTCAGCTTGATGCTTTTCCTTTGACTAAACAGTTCATCTGTAATACATTTGAATTAGTAAGAAGTGAATAGATAATAAATATGAGCTACTTTCCCAAATCATTTTTGTGAAGCTTAGTAATAGACATAGTGGATTCTTCCCCTCCTTTGCAGGTTGCAGCAACTTTAAACAACCTTGCAGTGCTTTATGGGAAAAGAGGCAAATACAAGGAAGCTGAGCCTTTGTGCAAAAGAGCTTTGGAAATCAGAGAGAAGGTAACATTAAAGCAACTCTTTTTTTCTTTTTGCTGACTTGTGCTGAAAGTTCTAAATTTCCTTGATATTGGATGTCTGTGCTGGTTGAAGAACAGAAATTTGAAATTTATCTTGAGCTTACAGAAATATATTTTACATGTTTTTTGAAGGTGTTGCACAACTTTATGTTGGGAAAATGTCTTTGTAACATGACATGAAAATTGGGTAACCAGGAGATCTTGAAGTCTAAGCAATTTCATAAAATAAGCATACCAGATTAAAATAATATTGGAAGTTAACAGCAACCATTACAGAGAAAATGCTCCAGAAATTTAGTATTTATTTCATTCATGTATTTGTACAAGAGCTTGTTTACTCCTTTTCTAATGTCTGCCATTCATAGTAGCTAGCAACATTTGAAACCAGTACAATACAATGAAATTATCAAACATTGTTATGTTCAAAAGCAAACTTGCACAGATGCAGCATATAAATACATTGAATAAGACTGATAAAATAAATGCTTGCCTAAAGAGGAAGGTCTTTGTTACACATCAACATATACCACAAAAATATTAATAAAAAAAATTCCTTAATTTTTAATCTCCAAATAATCGTTATCCTAATAGTTTAAACTTGCCAGTGTAGTGAAAAAACAGCAGTATTTTGTAATTCCAGGGGAATTTCTCCTAGGTACAGGATAACTGGAAGGAAAAGAAAATGTAGGTTCAGAAGTTAGTTGTTTTGAGACTCCTTAGTCCAGCAGTAAGTCCCCTGATAATAGGGGAGGGGGGCATGGGAAGACTCAGGAACAATACCATAGTTGTGAGTGGCTTCTTGGTCAGCAAGGGACCAGGATAAATCTTCCTGAAAGTTGTGTCCAAACTATTTCTTTCATCCAGAGCAAGGCTATCTCATAAGTGAAAATGAGGAAGTCAAGAATTTTTTTTTTTACTGAAGAGTGATTAAATGAAATACAGAGGAAGAGAGACTCCAAGATCTGTGACTTTACCTCAGGGGTTAGGAATTACCATGAGTCAGGAAGCTACGTTAGCCCCTGCAGGTGCTTAAAATAATAATAATATAAATTATTATTATTATTATTATTATTATTATTATTATTATTATTAATATCCCACCTCTCCCCATGGATCAAGGCCGTATTACAACAATACATTAAATACATTAAAAGCATTAAAACATAACCAATCCTCCCCACCCACCAACCCATCTAAAACCAACCCCCTAAAGCACATTAACTACAATCAACTAACTATTAAAGAACAGCAGGACAATTGGTGGGAGGCAGTAGAGTACTAGACTGGGAAGGCCTGTCGGAAGAGAACAGTCTTGACTGCTTTTTTAAAGCAGTCAAGACTGATAATATGCCAGGTCTCCTCCGGCAGGCCATTCCATAACTTGGGAGCAATAGAAGAGAAGGTCCTCTGGGTAACCGCAGCCAACCTAGTTCTGACTGGCTGCAGTAAATTCCTCCCAGAGGACCTTAGTGCGCGGAGTGGATTATATGAGGGAAGGCGATCCCACAGGTAGACTGGCCCCAAGTCATAAAAGGCTTTAAAGGTAAGAACCAACACCTTGTACTGTGCCCGGAAACTAATAGGCAGCCAATGTAAAGACTTCAGAATTGTTGTTATGTGGTCAGTTTTAGGTCTACCGGTGACCAACCTGGCTGCCATATTCTGAACTAATTGAAGTTTCTGGACTAAGCACATGGGTAGCCCTATGTAGAGCACATTGCAGAAGTCAAACCGTGAAGTTACCAGCGTATGCACCACTGTTTTTAGGTGTTCCAGCTCCAGGAAGGGGCACAGCTGGCGTATCAGCCAGAGCTGATAGCAGGCACTCCTGGCCACCGCATCAATTTGAGCTGTCATCTGAAGTGGCAAGTCCAGGAGCACCCCCAAGCTGCGAACACAGTCTTTCAGGGGAAGTGTGACCCCGTCTAGAACAGGTTGACAAACCTCCATACCTGGGCTAGGGCTCTTAACAGCGAGTACCTCCGTCTTATCTGGATTCAGCTTCAGTCTGTTTTCCCTCATCCAGTCCATTACTTCTTCAAGGCATTCGTCTAGAGGCAAGATGCCACCCTTAGTTGATGCTATTATCCGAGGCATGGAGAGATATATCTGGGTGTCATCAGCATACTGATAGCACCTTGCTCCATGCCTCCTGATTATCTCTCCCAGTGGTTTCATGTAGATGTTAAATAGCATTGGGGACAGAACGGCGCCCTGAGGGACACCTTTTTTGAGGAGCAGCTGTCCCCAAGCATCACCATCTGTTATCTACCTGAGAGATAGAACCAGAACCACTTAAGTGCAGTGCCCCCGATCCCCAGCCCTCTCAGGCGTTCCAGAAGGATACCATGGTCTATGGTATCGAAAGCCACTGAGAGGTCCAAGGGTACCAGCAGGGTCACACTTCCCCTGTCGATACCTAGGCGAAGATACTAAGGCGACCATGGCAGTCTCGACTCCATATCCTTCCCTGAAGCCAGTTTCAGCTCTAAGACAGCTTGGAGCTGAAGACCAACAGCCCTCTCGATCACTTTGCTTAAAAATGGAAGATGGGAGACTGGTCTGTAATTATTCATATCCAGGGGATCTAGAGAGGACTTTTTTAGAAGCGACCGTATAATCGCTTCTTTTAAACAAGCTGGAAGATTGCCCTCCTTGAAGGATGCATTAATAATATATCTTAATTACAACTCCTCCCTAGACGACCAGCCATGAAGGGCAGGGATCAAGAGGGCAAGTTGTCTTTCTTATATTTCCAAAGAACTTGTCTACGTCCTCAGTACTCACTGACTGAAGCCGATCCAGTATAATCCTGTCCACGGAGTCGCCAGACACTCCATTTGTAACCTCTGCTATAACACCGGCATCCAAGTCGGCTCTTATCTGAGAGATTTTATCTACGAAATGATTATTCAAAGCATCACACCAAGCTACACTAGGTTCTAACAGCGAGTTCAGGGGAGTGGGTAACTGAGTCAGATCCCTTGCCACCCTGAACAGCTCTGCTGGACGAGAAGTCGCAGACGCAATACGTGCAGAGAGGAGAGTCTTCTTCGCTGCATCTATTCCCACTCCATAGGAATGAAGGAATTCTCTATAGCATGTCCTGTCAGATAAGAGTCCAGATTTCCACCAGTTGCACTCTAGTCGTTGTCCGACCTGCTGCATCCTCCTTGCTGTGTCTTGCAGAATATTTTAACTTTTAGTCCCCTACCCTTTTTTTTACTCAAAAAAAAATCTATAACCACCCCAGAAGTTGTGACAGTGATTTTGCCGCAGATATAGGTCAACTTTTGGCTTAATTCCTGCTTGAATAAAGACCTCATCTGGACCTAAAATAGTCCCAGTGAGTATAGCACAGAATGTGGGTATATGGAGTTGGAAGTGGCCTCATGGGCCATCAAGGCCAACCCCCTGCTCCCCAGAGGAACTCTACCTAGAACATCCCCAGCAGGTAGTTGTCCAGCCTCTGTTTGAAGACATCCAAAGAAAGAGACCCCGTCATTCCTCTACATAATTAGTTCCATTGCTGAACCATTCTTACCATCAAGAAATTCCATCTAATGTTCCTTCAAAATATGCCCTCCTGTAATGTGAAACCATTAGACTTGGTCCTACCGTCTGGGTCAGAAGAGAACAGACCACCCTCCTCCTTTAAAGAGTGCAATCATATCTCTTCTCAATCTTCTCTTTACCAGACTGAACATGCTGAAAGACCTCAACATTTCATCGTGTTTTGTTCTCCATACTTTGTATTATCTTTGTGGCCCTTCTCTGAATCTGCTCCAACTTGTCTATATTTTTCTTAAATTGAGATGCCCTGAACTGAATGCAGTAAACCAAGTGAGGCCTGACTTGCACAGAAAATAGTGGGACTGAACTTCCTTTGGTAGAAAATTATGATTCTATTAATGCAGGCGAACATATTATTTGACTACTTGCTGCAGCATCACACTGCTCAAATTTTGATCAACAAATCTGGGATATTTTAAATTAAAATCAAATGTGGAGCTGGGAGAGAGGTTTCTGGGACTTCCAGAAGAGTTCCAGAAGAACATATAGCCTATGAACTGTTCATTTCCCATCTCTACTTTGCATGGTGAGAGGAAACCAGAAGACTTTGTGTAAAAGTAATTGGATGCTGCTGCTCCATTTTCCTTCTCAATGGAAGTATTTTTATTCAGTATTCTACTAAAGGAAATTTCAGATCTAACTAAATGGTATTGACCATTGACAGGAATCTTAAATGTATCCCTTCACCAATCCAGAAAGTCTGTTAGTGTCTCTAAATTTAGTAAACATGGACTCAGAAGCTAGACACTGCTGGAATTTTGAAAATATGGCTGTTTCCTTGTGTGCAAAATTCTGATCTTATATGGATGCTTTTTGTAAGCAGTCATGTGAAGTTGAGAGAGGAAATTTGAAGACTTTGTAACAGAATATTTGTGATTTGGGATGTCTTCTAGATACTTGTATTGCATGTGTATAATTCTAGCTGAGTTTGATTGATGTGTTTGGTATGGGATATAAATAGGCTCTTGAATCTTAACTGAGCAAATGCTAGTGTAAATAGTATGACTGGATGCTGTCAGTGTGTATGTGTGATAGAGACAAAGATGTTAATGTTTTGTGTCTTTGTTTCTAGGTACTGGGAAAAGACCATCCTGATGTTGCCAAACAGTTAAATAATCTGGCCTTACTATGTCAGAACCAGGGTAAATATGAAGAGGTAGAATACTACTATCAGCGAGCACTTGAGATCTACCAGACTAAATTGGGACCAGATGACCCAAATGTAGCAAAGACAAAGAATAACTTGGTATGTCTGAGCATGAGAAATGAAATGTTCCACTTGTCTTTATCTGCTGAAATACTAAATGGGATCCAGAAAGTTGGGGTCCAGACAAACATAATTTCTGGTGTTAGAGCTATCCTACACTGGCATTATATTACAGTTTTCATTCTTCTAATCATACAATTGAAAATAAATCTTCTCTAGACATTGTTTTTTTTTCTGCACAGTACTTTAGTGTAAGATGTAACACATTCTGTAGCCTGTAGACCCATCATACCTTCTGTAATCTATAGATTGTTGTGGGTTTTCCGGGCTTTGAGGCCATGTTCTATTAGTATTTTCTCCGGACATTTTGCCGGCATCTGTGGCTGGCATCTCCAGAGGATCCTCTGAAGATGCCAGCCACGGATGCAGGCAAAATGCCGGGAGAAAATACTTATAGAACATGGCCTCAAAGCCTGGAAAACCCACAACAACTTATGGATTCCAGCTGTGAAAGCCTTCAACTTTACTTCTGTAATCTGTTGACCCAAGGAACAAATTGGCTCTTGTGATTTGTATTGGGGCCACTGGCCAGGAATATGGTGGGCTCAGAAACCACAGCTGAATTGTTTTCTTACACTGGATGCTGTCTGTGCTTACTTGCAAATAGGCCTGCAGAAGTAACTGATATCTTGAGGAGCTGTCTGGTCTGTGCACTGACTTCGTTTGATGCTTGTTTTGTCTGATGCTCACTGTCCCTATAGGAGGCAGAACTAATGCAGTCTGTGCCTCAAGTTTAAGGAATATAAAAGTCCTTGCCCATAAGGCTTCACATAATCCAGGGCCTGGAGGTTCAGCATCCTTGGTACACTCTTTAATATCCAAGAGTGATCTGATTTAGTGTAAAGTAAATTTTTGTAATTCAGAGACACCTTCTGCAAGCAGAAAAGCACATTTGGATTGAAACAACTCTTTGTGTTGAGGAAATAGACCTTCAGATATGCTTAATATCTGGATGAGTTGTATTTGTATTTGTATTGTGTTTTTATTTGTATTACTCTTTCTTCTATATATTTGTTTTTAAAAAGATATTTGATTCTACACTTAGCTTCCCAATATTAAGATACATTAAATTAATTAATTAATTTCAAGCTTACTGTATGTGTGTTATCTCTTCCAGGCATCTTGCTACCTGAAACAAGGAAAATTTAAGCAAGCAGAAACTTTATACAAAGAGATCCTAACTCGTGCTCATGAAAGGGAATTTGGCTCTGTAGATGGTAAATATTTCTATTATGAAAAAAATTGCTGAGAAATTGAACTACTGAAGATAATGAATTTTGTCCAAATGGAGGAATGGACAGCATATAACACATTTAAAAATCGTTTTGAAATTCTTTATGAATTCCTTATGAAGTGCTTCATCTTAGTAACTTATTTGTCCAGAGCCTAAAGAACCTCAAAATGAGTTTCATGGCTCACATAATGCTATGCTTATTGAACAACTTTTCCATACTGCATGGCAAATTATATTCAGAATTAAGAGGCATTTTCAAAAGCAATTGAACCATAAGGGAACAGAGATAACATTTGCTATTTAAAGTAAAGAAGTCAAATCCCATTGGTCACGCAGTTTGGCTCCAAGTCTAGTTTGGCAAGTCACTGCTGAATTCTGCAAAGGTTGTAGATAATGGCAGTAGAAGGTAAACATGAAGAATATACTTTAATTATGCAACTTATGTCATTTGTTGAATTGTTCACTCACTTTGTAGAACATGGTTTTCTGACAGTAGTTGTTTCATTGCGATGAGTTGAATTATGTAGGCAGCATGCATGAGATGTCAAATGTATCACCGTGATAAAAGCAAAGTCTGCCTGTGTTCTAGCAAGCAACAAAGTATCTGTCAGCATATGCTATTTGCCACTTGGCTGGCATCAAAGTTTCTTTGAAAGAGCATTTTAACAGCTCTGCAATTTATAAATATTTTTTCTTTTTTGATTCACAGCTGGTGCAACACCTTCATTTTTGTTATATACCTTCTTATGGCACAGTTAGAAGCTTACCTATAACTGTATTTTTTAACAGAAAATGAAGGTTATCCTGTTCCATTTACAGCGTAAGATTGTAACTGATTGCTGATGAGCTTTCCATAGTTTCTCCTTAAGTTTTGTTCTGGATTGCTACTCTAGTCAAATGTGAAGATAAATTTTATTTCACATGGTATTTAATGTGTTGTTTTTACTTAGATGAGAACAAACCCATCTGGATGCATGCTGAAGAAAGAGAAGAAAGCAAAGTAAGAGAAAAATCTAGAGTGATAATTTCCTTCTGTTCTTTTAGCATTGAAAGACATAGTTTAATGTACTGTTCTTAATTTAGGGAAAGCAAAAAGATGGCACATCCTTTGGGGAATATGGAGGCTGGTACAAAGCTTGCAAAGTTGATAGGTAAATATGTTTTTCTCAAAATGTTTAAAGTGTTAAAAAGCTGGCAGTGCACAGAAAGTTAAGAGCAGTCTATAACAGAGAACTCATAAATCATATCATAGTGACTGGCTTCTGGTAGAACTAGATGTTAGCCTTTGTGTTTAAAAAGATACAGGTATAGTTTGTTCACCTTCATAATTTTCGGTATTTCCCAAATCTACGTTTTTCCAGTCGAAAACTATCAGTTTTTCAGTGGTGATTACATAGGGCATATTTTCAGAAACAGTTACTGACTGTGCTTTTCTGTGGATGGCAGCACCTTGATGCATGGAGGGATTTGCCCTCCTTCAGGAAATAAGAAGGTGCATCAAAGGAAGTAACACTTGTTATACTGTCTGTCACCTGCTACATGCTGCTACATCCCTCTGTTTCTTTTGTGAGTGTGGCATTGTTTTAGTCCTACACTTAGTCCTACACTTTTAAAGTCCTACACTTTTAGTCCTACACTTTTAAAGCGGCATCATGTTTGAGAGTCTTTTTCCTCTTGAATTAGAATAAAAATTGAAATTTTAGATTTGTTGCAGCAAGAGATTTACTCCAGATTGATTATGTGACAGACATGGTATTATTTACTGGAGGTTTCTTAATTTTTTTTCCGGTTGGGACTGGAAACTTGAGCAAGGCTGATAAAGGGAAATGGAATGTCAGTCATGAGTCATTTTCAAGGCTGCTAATTAAGAATTAGTCTAGTTACATAATGGAAAGGAATAACTGAAAACACTTCGTTGTATTTAGCAAATAGTTGTTCATTCATTGTTCTAGAAACCACTGATAATATGATGCAAACTGGTCCACCAAGGATGTTTCAATCACTGTGGAAGTGTTTAATTGCCAGGAGTAATGTAATCTCATCAGAAACCAAGTGCAAAGTATTTTGCTGTTCAGTACTG
This sequence comes from Ctenosaura bakeri, assembly GCA_948474755.1. NCBI lineage: Eukaryota > Metazoa > Chordata > Lepidosauria > Squamata > Iguanidae > Ctenosaura > Ctenosaura bakeri. Next base: position 66,266 of record CAOLHI010003809.1, read on the forward strand.
TCCCTTCTTTATGGTATCTTCCTACAGAATACGAATGTATCTGCAGAACTATTAAGAACTTCTTTTGAACAAGTCAATTTATTTATATTCTTGGTAGGCATTTGCTTTTAAAAGAATTGAGTATTTATAAAACAGGATTGTTTTAAGTACTACTTGTCATGGTCTATAGGCTGAAATTAATTTTAATGTTTGATTTTATAGTCCAACAGTCACAACAACCTTAAAGAATCTTGGGGCACTTTACAGACGTCAGGGCAAATTTGAAGCTGCTGAAACATTAGAAGAAGCAGCAATGAGGTCCCGTAAACAGGCAAGTGCCAGTTTTCTCACATTTCTCATGTTTTGTCAACCAAATTTTCAGTTACCAAAATATAGAAGTTTTAGAGCAGTAGTTCATAACCTGGAATCTGTGGTCTCTTGGGGGTCTGCAAAACCCTTGCAGGGGGTCCGTGAAGAACTTCTGTTGGACACCAGCAGCAGAAACAGGGACATTGCAGTGGGGTGTGCGTGGGTGCCAAAATTGCTCCCTGATTTGCAAATGAGGGAGCAGTTTGGACATGCACACATGCCTGTCATTATGTCCCTTTGCGCCTACACCCCCTGCTTCCATCTCCCTGGTGAAAGGGACATAGCAGCAGGTATGTGTGGGTGCCCAAATTATGACTCTGGAGATCAGAGTTTGAGTCCCCATTCAGCCATAAAATCCCACTGGATGACTTCAGGCATGTCATGTTGTTTCATCCTCAGAGAAAGACAAAGGCAGCAATCTTGCCAAGAAAATTCCCATGCTAGGTTCACCCATAAGTCAGTTTTCAAATGAGAGAAATCTGATGGCTAGAAGGAGCCTCCTCTTGTTAGTAGCACTTTGTTGTTATGTACCTTCAAGTCACTTCTGACTTACGGGGCCTTTTTTGGCAAAATTTGTTAAGAGGGAGTTTTCCTTTGCCTTCTTCCGGGGCTGAAATAATGTGACTTGCTCAAGGTCAGCCAGGGTCTGAGTGGGAATTAAATTCTAGACCCCAGAAACAATAAAGAGAGAGAGAGAGAGATAAATATTTGAATATTTAAATCTAAATATCTTAATCTTGAGTTAAGTCTTGGGCATTCCTGACAGCAAATTACATTTACAGAGTGTCTCTGGATTAAGAAAAAAAGGGGTTAAAACCCACTGTTTTAGAATATCTTCCTTACAAAGGCTGTCTAACCAGCCAGAATGCTTTCATGAAGCAAAACCATATTTTGGTTCCAATTTAATGACATGCTGTGGGATCATTATTACGTCAAAGCCAACTTAACAGAACATAACATCTTACTATAATGTAGAAAGTAGGAATTGTATGAAGAGGTCTCATTCTGGAGACTCCCCGTGTTTTGTTTCATTTTGTGTTCACGGACTCAAAAGGTCTCTGTTTGAGCTCTGACAAATTTGCAAACATTTAACAAAATATGGGGGGAAAAAACATTACTTAAGTATTGTCAGTATTAGTGAATCATATTTGGAGGAGCATGGGCGTAAAATCTTGGCGAAGAATATACAAATCATAAATGTGAGCAAAACTGTTTAGACATGACATACATGATTGCTGTTAGTTTAAAACAGAATTGTTCACATGCCTTATTGATGGCATTTTAAAGTAAAAAATTGAAATGGATATCCTAGTTTAAACACAGTCTATTAATGATTTTTGGACTTCACATGTATTGCTATTCAGAGATACTGCTTTCAGAATTATGTAAATACGAAAACATTGACCAATGAGAACTGGTACAGCCCAATGTGCACTGAGACACTCTTGCCAGTGTTCTGTAACACATCTTTGCAAGTTATGTTATGGTGTACGTTACATAACTTGCAAAGATGTGTTACAGAACACTGGCAAGAGTGTCCCAGTGCACATTGGGCTGTACCAGTTGTCATTGGAACACTCTCTAGCTGGTGTCCAGATACACAACAGTTTTGATGCACATTGTTCACGTTGTGCATTGGTCACTTTGCTGACTCCCCTATGTAGTAACTAATGTAACAGCCCTTTACTGGATACAGATGTTACAGAACTGTCCAGTTCTAATTCCCCCAGTTGTAAGTCCTCTCATGAAGACCTAAGTCCCCAACAGGATTCTGAACAAGAGAAATAACCTGTTACTAATAGCTAGAATTGAAATCTCTGAGGTCATAAATCCTCCAAAATATGTTTCTGTGAAACAATTCGTTTGTTTCAAAAAGGGGGCCAAAATCTGAATAGCTGTGTACATGAGCGGAAAGCACTCCCACTATGGGGATGAAGAGTTCCTCTCAAGCTGAAGCATTTTTCACCGTGTTAGTTCCTGCCTGGAAGGAAACGCCAGCTTTCAGGTGTGTGTGAGTGGAAAAGGAGAGGAACCGCAGGGGAAGGAGAACAGGCCAGCAAAGCCTAGTTCGTGCAGAACTACCCAAGAGAGCTTGAATGATGATATCATAGGTTAATAAATTGAGGAATGAAATAGATTCTTGACTGCACGTGCAGCCTCTTCACACTTCCCTTCACAGTGGGAGCAAACAAAGTAGAAAGTGTTCAGTTAAATAAAGTCCCTTCAAAGTTAGAAACTGTATCTAATAGCTTCAGAACAGCCCAAGATAGTAAACCAACATCAGACCTTGCTTTGTTCACTTGCTTGGGGGAAAGGGCTGTGGATGCAAAGGGTTTGTTTGTATCTCAGCTTATAAACTTAAATGTGATTGTCAGAATACAATCTGTGTTTAGCCATTCAGCTCTTGACTTGAATTAAAAAGTTGACAGACCTGTTACAGCAAGTGGACTGTCAGAGAAATTATTCCTTTCAGAAAGAAATGGTTTTGTAAGTCTGTTGCTGGAGTAATAGTTTTGAGGGACTAAACAAAATAGAAAAATAATTTTCTCCTTCAGTGTGTGTAATATATTCTATCTATTTATGCTTCATATACACATAACGAAAACTCCTTACTGAGCAGTACTAATTTTATGGCTTTTTATTAATGGTTCTATTTGCTATTACTCATTCATAGCATTGAACTACTCATTGCAAAGTGAGATTTCTGTTTTTCTTTTACTTGGCTTATAGGGTCTTGACAATGTTCACAAACAGAGAGTTGCTGAAGTCCTTAATGATCCCGAGAGTATAGAGAGAAGGCGAAGCCGTGAAAGCCTCAATGTTGACGTGGTAAAGTATGAGAGTGGCCCTGATGGAGGAGAGGAAGTGAGTATGAGCGTAGAATGGAATGGGGTAAGTACAGTACACAGTATAAAAAAATAACTTCATTCGTTATACCACCAGAGCAGTTAAGCTGTCATTCTGATGAGCCTTCAGGGAAGTTCTTAGCTGATAATTGCACCTTCAGATTTCAATGAAAGAAAAGAAACAAAACCTAACTTTTAAAGTAACTTCTGACCAATTGGATGACATTGATCTCACATGGGGAAAACCTAGCGGTTAAAATCTGGATGAGCACTTGAATGCTGATTGAGTGTCCTGGTTTATATCTAGGACCTAATCTTTAGTAGTTTGTTCATTAACTGGTTCAAAAGCGCTAGGATCAAAGTTGGTTTATTTTGCTTGTTCTTTGTATACCTGTTGTTGTTGCAAAAGTTTTTTGCTAGCCAGCTCCACTGTGGAAGTAAATGGGATCAATATGAGAGAATAAACTGAAAGCCCAAATTTAAGAAGAAAATTGTTTCTCTAGTTTTCCCACCTTATGAGTTATGCAGTAGAACCTGGCTTCTGTATGCTGCTTTCTTTACTGTTTTGTAGCATCATTATGATGGAATAATAAGCTCCACCCATCCACATATAATGAATTACTGTGTTCCATTACCCTGGAAAACTTGCCAAATTCTTCATTAATATGAGACTTTTGTTATCTTGAGATGCTTAATGAAGAATATGTGCTGTATAAGTTACAATAACCAGGCCCTCCTAAAACTGCCATTATTGCTAACATGTAACTGAAGCTGCTTTTCTGTTTGTTTGTCTTGTAACTAAAATCAGTATGCTTGATTTGTGTTACAGTATACACTGGGATCAAGCATTACCTAACACCTACTTTGTCTTTGTCTGCTTTGTGATCATTTACTGCTCTACAACATATTTAGTCAAATTGCAGGAGACATAGGTTTTCAAGAGTTTCTCTTGCTGTTGAATGCTTAAGATACCTTCTATACTGGTAGGCTTCTCAAACTTCTGTTATTGCAGCTACAATTGTTTTGTCACTTGTCAAGGCTTTAAGACCCTACAGACTACTGTAATTGTACCTTCTCTTTTTCTGATGTTGGAAGTGTTTCTCTCTCTCTCTCTTGTTTTTGGATTCACTTTGGTGTTAGTTGTGCTAAGACAGTCAATCAGCATATAAAGCAAATACTGCCATGTTATTACTGCCTTAATTTGTCCCCTTGGCATTTGAACTGTGTACTGTACTCTTCCCTATTTTTTTTTCCTCTTTTATACTTGGCATGCCTTCAGATTTTCAAGTGGGGGTAGAAGCATTTTTTTCCCCATTTGTTTGTCTTCTAAGTACAAAGCATGCTGGTTTGAGGCTGATAGAAGCACTCAAGAAAGCAACTAAACAGTATTTCTAGGTCAGTGACAGCCACATCTGATAAAATAATCAGATTAGAAAGTCATACTTCCCAGAATGAAATTGTCTAGTTGGTATGCGACTAATACGTTTTCTAATTTACTTAGGAGTTGGTGCTAATCTATTTTCTCTTTTTGATATAGTTTTTGTGTTTAATTTTTGAACATTTTTCCATTTCATGTTGACATAAATCTGCAGGTGCTTATTTTTGTTTGTTTGGCACAATTTTTAATTTAAGTGTCGTACACCACTCACTATATTTTAAGCAGTTTACACATTGTATATAATATCACTACTAAAATATACATATAATTCAATAAAAACACAATAAATAGTGAGCTAATAAAAGCAAACTAATAATAGCAAGATAATAAAATAATGTAGAGTGGGGAAGTTTCAGTAACCAAATATTCAGAAGACTTGTCACAGTTTCTGTAATCTATTAATATGGCATCACATTTGTATCCCGATTTTTCTCCAACTAGCACATGGAAATATTAAGTTTGCAGTGACTTCCTGAAATAGGTTAGGCTGACTGAGTCAAGATCAATAAGTATATTTCTTGGTTGATTAGGGAGTTAAATCAGGTCTTTCAAGTTCATGGCTGTTACTCTATCCATTGTGCTATATGGACAATATTAACTTCTATTGATTTTTCACAATTTGATTCTAAATAAGTGCATGCAAATTCCATAAAATCTAATTCTAAGTTGGTATGATTGTGGCTCAAGCTCAGATCTGGTGAGTTAAAAACAAGGGAGTTCACTTTCCAACTAGTGCAAATAGTAGCCCAGGCCTAATAAGCTAGATGAACTGCATCCAACGGTACTAAATGATCTTGCAGGTATTATCTTAGAACCTCTGCTGCTAATCTTGGAAAATTGTAGGAGAGCAAGAGAGTCTCACCAGATTGGAGGAGGGTGAATGTTGTCCCCTGTATTTTTTTTTAAATCATTCCAGAGCAATCTTACCTCTGTTTTGATGGTTACAAGCTTAGACAGTGCTACTTTTAAGTGGATTTTTAACTAGGTGAACAACAAAATGAGTGTTCACCAGGGCAGAAGGTTGAATTAGATGGCTCTTCACCATCTCTTCCAACTCTGATTCTGTGATCCATCCTGGAGGGAAGTGATTAGCAGAGTTTCTCAGGATTCAATTCTGGGACTGGTGTGTTCAACATCTTTTTAAATGACTTGGATGATGGAATAGAAGGCATGCTAATCAAGTTTGCAGATGACACCAAACTGGGGTGGGTGAATAGCAAATATCCCAGAGGACAGGAGCAGAATTCAGAATAACCTTGACTGTTTGAAGAGTTGAGCCAAAACTAACAAAAATGAATTCCAAGAGGGATAAATCTAAGGTATTACATTTAGCCAGGAAAAATGAAATACACCAATATAGGGTATGTGTGGCAACGGAGCGTGTGAAAAGGATCTATTAATAATAAAAAAAGGATCTAATTAATAGACCACAACCTAAACATAAGACAGTACTGTGATGTGGTGGGCAAAACAGCCAGTGCAGTTCTAGATCGCATGAACAGGAATGTGGTGTGCAGATCAGGAGAAGTAATAGTACCACTCTGTTCCTCTTTGGTAAGACCTCACCTGGAATACTGTGTCTGGTTCTGGGCATTTCAGTTGAAGAATGATATTGAGAGTCTAGAATGTGTGCAGAGCAGAGTAACTGAGATGGTAAAAGGTCTGGACAGCAAGCTGTATGAGGAATGGTTTAGGCAGCTGTATGTGTTTAGCTTGGAGAAGAGAGGACAAAGAGGTGATATGATAGCTATTTTTAAATAGCTAAAGGAATGTCATGTGGCAGACGGAGCTAGACTTTTTTCTGCTGTTCCAGAGATTAGGGTATGAATTAATGGATTCCAGATACATGAAAAAAGATTCTATCTGAACACAAGGAAGCACTCTCTGACAGTAAGAGTTGTTTCATTGTAGAATGAAAGTCGTGGACTCTTGGAAGTCGTGGACTCTTTTATTGGAAGTCTTTAAACAGAGGTTGGATGGCCATTTATCAGGAATGCTTTAACTGTGTATTCCTGCATAGTAGGGGATTGACCTTTGAGATTATTCTCAAATCTGTGCTTCTGTGAATTTGATCTAGTTTGTTTCAACAGATGCACTCTGCTGTGAGAATTGTTCACTTTTAATGAAAGATGTAGTTTGGTGTTTTGTTTTACTCTTGAAGTTTTATATCAGCTTTGCTCTCAAGTCCATATCTCCTCTGTCCTTCTGTACCAATTGTCAGTCATTTGGTTCCAGGATGTGTTCTGAAAGAACGTTTGCGGGAACATTGCTGAAGCTAAACAGATCTGAATCTGGTCAATCTCTGGCTTCTCACTTGGGGATTTGCTTAGTTGGAGATGGTTTTATTGTTTGAAAACATGTTTTTATGAGCAAGGAGATGATTCCGCAAATGTTTGGCTTAGTTTTTCTGTAAAGTTTCAATTGTGGCTTACCACAGTATGGCTTCTCATTCATTCCCCAAGACAGAAACTGAATAAGCAAAATGATATAAGGCAAAAACCTTTAGATCAGTGCTACATATACCTTACAAAGAGCTGGGTCTCCCAGAAAACACATGTATAGCCTATATTAAACAGAGTATCTACAGCATGAGGTTTTGATAGTCAAAGAGGTAAGATCATTGAACCCAGTAAACAGGCAGTGCCACCATTTATTTGATGTGTATGCTCAGTGCATTCAAACCGACACATTTCACTGAAGTGCGTTTAGCCTAATGCACACCATTAGAGCATGAACAGTGAGAAAGCCATTCAGTAAAAAAGAAAGAAAGAAAGAAAAGATTCTTCTTAAATGGTACCTTGTCCTGAAAATGTGAAATGACATATAAGCATTATAAAGAAGCACTTATAAATGGTCATTCATACAAGAGTAAGGATATTTGGAGAAGAAAAAGGGGAAAATTTCCTTCTCACAACCATGTCTTTTGATATAGCCTAGAAGTACTAAATATACATTCTGTGTACTAAATATACAATGTACATTCTAAATCCAGCACACAAATATGAAATGTTTGAGGATCAGCACCTGATTTTAAATAATGAATTGTAGAATTCCAAGAAAACATTTCCTTATCTTAATTTAACAGGAAATATAATTCTTCATTCTTTTCACTTAGAGTAGTTTAACCTGTAGGACTCCTGCTTTGATAGCTTGTACATAGAATCTTCTGTGTATGGGCAGAGACGTTATAGCTGTATGCAAAGGACTTTTGGCATCCCTACCATGATTAACAGAACTCTTCCCTTCTGTGGTTCTATACTAATCAGAGACATGTTTGGTTTAAAATGTAGTGAAAATATTTTTCACAAGATCTATTCCATTAAGAACCTCTTCTGCTTTATATGAATGCATATTCAAGATCACACACTGGGCAGGTCCATTAGACTTCACTTGAAGCTTGGAATACTTTTAGTATACTTATGTCCCTACAATGCAGGGTTGTTAGTGGTAAGTGAGCTGTTCTTCAGGAGAGTTTCTCCACTATTGTGGATCTTTTCATGACGAAACCCTATTAAGCCTCTGAAAAATTCCAGCATTCCATTGAACACACTCTGAAAATCTCTGCTCCAGTGATATGGTAAAGCTTTGTAATATGAATTTGTTGACTGCATTATAGTTATGGATACATCTTTTCATAGAAATTAAATTAATGCTCTTGATTTTCTTTTCATCACTTTTTCTTTTTGCTTGCATATTTTTTTTTAAAAAAATGGAAACTCACTTGCCATAATATACACCTTTGTTTTAAATCAAAGTGTAGGTCCCCATTTTTATTATGCATAGAATAAAGGGAAGATACAGATTCCTTAAGTGCTTAAATGCAAATATTGTGTGGTATAAAAAGTAGAAATCAAAGCCAACAAAACCTTGTCTGAATTCTTACAGTCTAAAATGCCTTATTGGATTTGTTTTTATATCTACTTAGGAAACTTAAGCCATTGTCCTGGCTAATTTTGACGATACGTACAGAGAAGTTGAAAGAATTCAAGACCCAGCATAACTGTGTGGCCTAGAAATACTGTTACGACTAACAAGCTCAATATTGAAAACTGTTGAATTTCTCCCCACAACAGTTTCATTTAGTTTTTTTCTCTCTCCATTTCTATCCGACAGGCCTAGATGCCTTTTCTGATTCTTACACTGTCTCCTGCATGGCGGGTGTGCACCATCTTCAAGCTCTTAACTTCTCTTCACTACTGACAGCTGTGTATTTAGCAGTTCCTTAATATTCTGATCAGAGCTACACTACTTGTAAAAAAATTGCCACTTCTTCAATACTGGTGTCTGTCATTTCAGATTGGGGGGGTCCTCTTTTTTCCTGTACGTGTGTAGCTTTGCCAGATATGTACCTAGTCTTACAAAATGTGGTGTTAATTACCATTTGCTGTGTAACATGAAAACAAAATTAAGAATGAAGTTTAAAAGTAGATGTTTCACTGCAATGAAAGGTAGTTTAAAAGTATCTCGCAAGGTATTCTTAAAATGGCATGATGGTGACCTTTACAAAATAAACAGTTAAAAAACAAATACAGTAAAGTAAGGCATGTGCTCACAGTGCTTCAAAGTGTATTTAGAGACCTATAATGTGGTTTAACATCAATATGGAACTCTGGATGTCTTCACTTATGCTTATACTAAAGTAGCAATGCTGTTTAATCTTCATGTGAAACCTCAGCAGTTATGCTTTTCTCTACTAATCTTGGTGTTGGGTGACTTTGTGTATTGTCTTTCTAACTTCTAATAAATTCACTCCAACTGATGTCTGTGTCTGTCTTCTGAGTAGTACTTTCTGCCTTTCTCTGGAGCTGCTGTAGTGAAAGGTTTTCTAGAAGCAGCAAGGTATTATTAACTTGTCAAGTACGCATATTTATCAAAGATGGAAGGTAACAGGTCTTTGGTCATGCAAACTTGACTAATGGAAAAATTACAAACTTAAAAAACAGCAACCCTATGGCCTGGAACATAAAAACATATTATTGCAACAGCCCTGGGTTCTCTTTGTATCTCTCTGTAGCAATGTTAGAACGTTAATACAGATTTTTTGGATGCCAGCATATGCTTGTACTGTTGAATAATGTGTGCATGTTTTGTGCACATTACCTGGGAATTAGATTAGGAGAGTTCAGCAAACTTATTGCTCATTCAGATCTTTATGTAATGCTACTGCTTGGTGGTGGGCTTTTACTGTGTTTCTGTGACTGTTTCTTGTTTAGCATGGAGTGATGTGGTGACTTGTTAAGTATTTGTCTTGCTATTGGAATGTTTAGATATTTTGCAAGAAGTGGTGTTTTGCCTACAAGGCTTTGATACACTTTATTAATTGCATACTTTAATACTAAGTGGACCCTAAGTGGACTGTATAAATAGATGTTCAGACCTCTCTAATCTTTGTTGCTTAAAGAGAGCATAATCCATCAGGACATTCTCCTGAACAAGCTTCATTGAAAAGAGTTGAAACTGTACATCTTGATGAAGCTGTCATAGGAGAAGGTCATGTTGGTCTGTGTTTAATGGAGTGCTGCAGACATTGTGGTAAATAATACAATTTTTGCTCATTTCTAGTTTGCACATCCCAGAACAGATAGATTAAACAAACATAATCAAAGATTAAACAAACATACTTTGTAACATTTTGTTTATATTAAGGGAGATAATTTTGCTTTGGTAAAGTATAAGTAATTGATCGCTAGTTGTAGTAATTGCTCAACTTTGATAGAGGGGCAAAAGCTTTTGCAGTTTTAAATGTGCTCATTTTTTTCAGGATGGCACTGGATCTCTAAAACGCAGTGGTTCCTTTAGCAAACTTCGTGCTTCAATTAGACGCAGCAGTGAGAAGCTGGTTAGAAAACTGAAGGGAGGAAGTTCACGAGAGAGTGAACCAAAGAATCCTGGGTAATTATTTATTTCTAGATGTTCTGGAACACTCAGGAGCTGAATTGTGCCCATCATTGTGTTTAATATTTTCTGCTGTAACTATTTGTGGGAATTGTGGGAATTGCACAACAATTGCAGTTCTTGCAGAAATGTAATATTGGCAGTTGTTGAAAGTCACTCCTTAACAGTATTATGATGTGAAAGCAAATCTTTTTACGTTATGCAAATTTTAGTGAGACTTGTCCCAGCATTGCTTATTCTGTCTTCCCACACAAGCTGGTTACTGATTCACTTAACTGAATTTCAGCAGTTTCCCCACAACAATAAAATATGAGCAATTTACTTTATTCTGAGAATAGGACGAAGGCATATTTGGTTCAGAAGAAGTCAATGAACAAATTTTTTATAGATATGAAACATTTGCTAGCCAGTCCTCCCAATACAAAAGGTATATGCTTCGTAGTACCAGTCAGATCTTCTGAAACTTCTGCAAGGTAATTCATGAAGTGTGTGACTGGATTTGGTCTACAAAAGTATGAACTATCACTGTTTTTTTATCTGTTAACTGTCAGTGTGCAGACACTTTTAAGAACTGTGGCAACAGTCAAATAGTCTTTATTATTTTATGTCAGAAGCCTTAAAGACAGTCTTCAATTTCACTTTATGTAAGCCCCAAAATACCATTGGCATGCAAGTAGCAATGCCAGTCTAGTTCTAATAAGTCAATAGGATCAGCAAAGTAACTACTTGAGGACACATTGATGATCACAATGCAGGATGTAAGCTTTACAGTTACATAGAAGTCTTTCTACAGACTGGACACTAAAGACAAAAATAGAAAAGGGAGAAATAATCTGAGTTAGTTTATGATATTCCCAGTCCGCAGGGGTTGTTTTTTTTTGTATTTGATGGCATGATGAAAGTGTTTGCAGGCTTTATTAGGTTAAAATTTCAGATGTTAAGGGCTTAGGCTACACAAAGTCATGCTTGGAGGAGCAATGAATTCACTATCTTTTGAAAATATAGTAAGTAGAGCCATGTCTGCTTCTCATACTTATTAGATTTATTAGAGTTTGCTTGTAAGGTAGATAAGAGTAATAAAAATAGCCTTTTCATGTTAGGAAAGCTGGAAATGAATTTTGTAACATACCAGCTAGAAAGCTAGTAGACAACAAATTGGATGTTGCTGTTCAGTTGTTCAGAGCACTGGATATGATGTCCCTTTAAATGGAAATCTGTTTCTATTGTTCATGGATGGGAAATAGACTTTTTTCCTTTTCTTTCCTCCCCTCCCTTCCCACAGCCCCTCACAGCCCCCAGGAATTTACTCCAGAAAGAATCTGTTGGCTAATGAATACCCTACCGTAAACAAATTGTATAGAATATAACCTGTTTTAGTCAAGTTTGGGGTTCCCAATTTTTTAACAGAGTCTTTTTCTAGTTCTGTAATAAACCAGTTTAATAATTCATAGTTCAGCAATCAGTAATGCAGATGAAGAAGCCCAATATGCAGTGCTGCAGTTCAGTAGGCAGTGACTCAGCAGTTGGTTGTTCAGCAAACAATCATAAAGAGCTTCTCTGTAGCACCAGTAGGAAATAGCAGTTCAAAAAGCAATAATCCAGTGGAGCAGAGATGGGAATTGTGTAGCCATCCAGACATTGTTATACCGCACTCCCAGTTTCCTGAACTGTCAGTGGTAAGGTTTTGAGAGTTACAGTTCAGCAACCTCTGGAGGGCTACATAATCACCATTCCTGCAGCTGAAGGTACCTCAGAGATCAGTATCCCATAAGTTTATGAATGTTTTATATTCAAATCAATATAATTCATTAACCTTATGACACTTCAGTGTCCCTGATTCAGTTTATTAATAAATTTTCTGTAGTTTAAAAATGCAGAATTACCTAACCATGTAATAATTAAATCAATATTCTATTACTAGGAGATCATTCTTTCATAATTTTGTCTTATGTGGGCATATTTCATCATTCTCCACACACAAGAACCATTCTTTGTTCCCTAGCTGCAGAGTGCATGCTGCATCTTGGTTTTATCTTAGCAGCAGCATCCAGATGTTGTGCTAAAGACCTGGAAGCAGTGGCTCAGCAATGCATTTTTCTGTCTGGCCTTCTGATCATATCAAAGGTTCTGTCCCTATGGGAAGAATTTCTCCTACTCTCTTGTTACTGATCTAAATTAGAGAAAAACGTACACTATCTATCCATGGATAAGAACATTGTGTATGATCCACCACGTAACTGAAAGTTTCACATTCTGCATTGTGAACACTGTTTTGGCCTCATAACTATGCTATTACACTGGTCTTTTACAAAAGTGTAGAATTCCGTTATTAGAAAAACTTGTGTATTGGTTTTACAGAGAGAGGTTAGAACTAAGAATTTTAGTACTCCCACCCTGACATTACCTCCATTTTTGTTAAGCTTGTGCAGTGTGAAGCTCCCATATTTTCCAGAATATGCAAGGACCCAAAGAGCTACTTTAGGCATTTCCAGTGATTTGGATATGTCCAGTAGAATTATTTACTTTCAGCAACAGAGCTCTGAATATTGTCACAATCTACTTCTAAAACAGTGGTCTGGTTTTTTGGCCTTCAGTATAGGGACTGCTGTTTCCCAAGCACAAGTAATATTTGTATGGAACTAATTGGATGTTTGTTTGTTTTTTATGAAGGTCTCATATTATTGCTGTGGGGAATTAGTCGAAGTTAAGTAGCAAAACTGGCAAATCTGTACACTCAGTCCAATGACCAAATATTTCTCTGTTAACTTTTACCTACTATTCCTGTTATAATGTTATTTTCTGAATAATCTCTAATCCTTAAATTTGAAAAGCTGGAATGTGCTTTCCTATTAAAGTTTGGGCGAGTGCTTTACTGAACTTAAAGAAATTAAGCTTTTTCTCCACCTAGTGGCCTACTGCTATTATTAGGCAAATCTCCCAGAGAATTTTTTTCCTACCTCATTGATATCTCCTTGAAGGGGATGTCACATGTGTTGCAAGAATAGTATTGATGTTAACCAGTGGTAGATTTTAATGCAAAAGGGAAACTCGGAGGTAAACTGGTTTGTTAAAGTCTTGCCTCAAACTTGAGAAACGTACAAGTGCACTTGCCAAATTTTCAGTGGGTCTGTATGCAGGAGTATAAGTTTTTTGTTCCAAAACTACTTTTTTTTTTTAATAGGAACATAATGTGCATGATAAACCATTGGTTTTTGTTCATTATTTAACACTTTAGCATTGTATGTGGATTTTTAAAATCTCTATTTATTTATTTTTTAGAATTTTGAGTTTTGTGTTTATGTTTTTTGTGGTGTTATGCATTTTTAGATTAACATGTGTATGCTTTACTGTATTTTTTGTATAAATAAATAACACAGAGGTGTCAACATTGCATGACTTACTGCTTCTTTGTGTTGCTAACATCTGTGTTGCATTTTAATGTATATCCATTGGAGGTTTAAAAACATATTTCTTAAAAGGAAGTATAATCGCAATGATACTGTAGGTATTGTCATAAATATTATGCCCAGTTATAGAAGCATATATAAACATATATAAATTTGTCCATAATGTTTATTTTTCATTTCCAAAATTGAGGATTTTTGTAATAAAATAGTAAAATGTTTATATGATATTTGAGAATACAAGACCCTACTGAGACAGTGTTGGTGGTCTCTGAGGTACAAAGAACTACTGTAGACGTAGTGGTGGATTTTTTTTCCTTTGAAAAGTAGACACTTGTGAGAATCTCAGTAAAGGAACGTTTTGCCATGTGGTATGGAGGACTGCAGTTTGAGAACAAGGGCAACGTATGTTTGCAGAGTAATGTATATGAGCAGAAAGTTGATTCTTAAGGTTGGCCCTTACCTTTTAGCTATTCTTTGCCAAAAAGGTCTGATAGACCCAACTAATTTTTTTGTAAGTTGAGATTAACCAACAGGATTCCAACCCAGGTTTATTAGTAAAGCATCCATTTGTTAGCTTACCATAACCAAAATAGTGCAGAGGAAAGTAGTTCAACCTAGACTTCAGTCTGGACATTTTGGTTAGTATATTACTTGCTTTTGCTGCCACTGATCTTCTATATGTTGTAGAAGAAGGTTCACTTGCCATTATTGCTGTACAGGTTTAATGCATATGTTTGTCTTTTTAATAATGATTTTATGATAGAGATATTCAGGTGAATGGTGTAGAGTTGGAATGGTTAACCTTTGGTTTTCCATATGTTTTGGATGACAGTTTCCAGAATCACTTATCATTGTCCATATTGGATGGGGCTGATGAGAGTTGTGATTCAAAAAAATACCAAAAGCTAGAGGTTCTACACTCCTTGTGTAGAGAAATAGTAATTAATGTGTTCCTCCATGTTCTTCTTCGTGGTCTCTTCATACACTAGGAGCTTTAGCGCCTGCGCGGTAGCGTTCGGAAACTTCTAGAGCTTGTTCGCTTGGCGGGAACCCCTCCCCACGCCGGTACTGCGCATGCTCCTCCCGCCGAGCAACGGTCTCTCCTCAGTTCTTTCTCGTCCGCCGCCGCGTACGGAAGGTTCTTCAGTTTGTTCCTCTCACGTTGTGCTTGGCTTGCTGTTTTTCACGGTTTTACGGATTTTCGGACTGTCTTTGACCTCTTTTTCGGACTCCCCCTTCGGTTTTTCGTCTTTTTGGATTGCGGAGTTTGGCGTTCCTCGTCTTATGTCCGCGCTCTTTAAGAAGTGCGTGTCCTGCGGCCGCAAGGTTGCCCTCAACGACGGCCATAAGGAGTGTCTCTTCTGTTTGGGTGAGTCCCACAACATCCGGACTTGCCCAATTTGCCGGGATTTTCTTCCCCAAACTCTCCGCAACCGCTCCGCGAGACTCAAATCTTATTGCTGGGAACAGTCTCTGCGGGCGATAGACGAGACCTCCACTTCCAAGATGGCCGACAAGAAGACGACCACGCCATCGACGGTATCGGCGGCTGCCGTTCCGTCCACCTCGTCGGTATCGGGCTCGGTACCGGCGAAAACGCCGATCTCGGCGCTACCGAGGATCCCGAAGCTGTCGGCGGCTCCAAGTCAGCAAAAGGATCCTCGACGGCGAGGAAGGCTGAGGCTCCCCTTACGGAGACGCCTGCTAAAAAGCGCCCTGCTCCGGACGGAGGCAAGGGCAAGGAGAAGGAGAAGAAGAAGAAGAAGAAAGGGGGAAGCGCTCCCCGGCTGGGGACGTTCGAAACCCCCTACTCCTCCTCCTACTCAGCAGCCTTCCAAAGGGCGAGGCGAGTCCGTCGATCTCTCGGACGATGAGATTGAGGACGTTCCCCAACAGCGCCCGGACTCGCCTGTGGCAGACCCTCCAACCCTGGTGGAGGAGCGCCACCGCCCTAGCCGTCGCAGGTCGGCCGACCTGCAGCAGAGAGAGCCCTCTGCTTCTCCGGAGCGGCGTTCGACCTCCTTTAGGTCCCGGTCCCGCTCTTCCGAGCGTCCGGTGGCCTCGCCGCCTCCGAGGGAGACGAGAGGAACAACCTCGCTCGTCTGCCTCCAGATACACCTCGGCGTCCTACGTGGCCAGGTACGCGAGGGAATCTGAATGGAGAGAGCGCCCGGCCTCCTATCGGTCGCATTCGCCATCGTACCGGGATGGTACCATCGTGGCCCGAGTCGCTGGGAGACCTTCCGGAGGTCCCGGTCACCTCGTCGACAGCGCGAATCGCGCTCGCCTAGAGGGGACGAGGCTCGGTACCGTCGACGCCGAAGCCGATCTCCGTCGGACCGCCGCTCCTTCAGCCGCTCTCCCTCTCCTCGATATCATAGGGCGAGGGAGCCTTCACCACGGTATCGGGCGATATCGCCACCTCCTAGGGTCACGGCAACGGCGACGCGCCCTACGGAGTCGGTGGTGACTGAGCGGGCTACGACGACGTCAGCCTGCCAGACTACCCCGGTCACCACCAAGAGGGTGAAGTCAGTGGTCAGCCATCCCAAGCGGGACGCTGCTGCTACCACCGCCCCGGCTGCGGAGAAGCCTAGGAAGGCAACACCTGCGGCGACGAAGGAGCCGGAAAGCGAGCGGCGAGGACTCACCGAGCTCGGAGTCGTACGACTCGAGCGCGGAGTCAGAGGTGTCTGAGGCGGCCTCACAGGAGTCTCCTCCGCTGGGATTCGGGGACCCGATCCCAGATTCTGCTCCAGAGGACGTCCACCAGTTCTCTGCGATGCTGCTCCGCATGGCCACTACCCTCGGCCTTAAGATCGCCGATGCGGAGCCGGAGGACGACGATCCAGCCTTCTCCGTCTTCGAGGAGAAGCGACCTTCCACGGCCCCGCTGCCTCTCCTGCCCCGGGTATCCAGACTGGTGAAGGCCGCCTGGGATAGACCGGCCTCGGCTCAGCCGATACCGCAGCGGTTAGAACACCTCTACAGGGTGCAGAAGGATAACGCCGGTTATCTCTTTAATCACCCTGTACCGAACTCTGTGGTCGTCGAGTCGGCACAGACAAAGGGCTCCGGCAGGCAACACACCACCCCGCCGGACAAGGAGGGCAGGAAGTTGGACGCCTACGCAAGGAGGTTCTATTCAGCTGCCTCCTTGCAGATCAGGCTGTCCAACACTCAGGCTTGCCTCGCGGCATACCTGAAAAAAGTGCTCGATCGCCTGCAACCGGCGATGGAGGCGGTACCGGAGGACATCCGCCAAGCCTCCTCCGTGATCTTCAACGAGGCTATCTCCATCGCTCGGCACCAGATGGCCTCCTCCCGGCACGCAGTGGAGATCGCCTCCCGGGTCATGGCGGGATCCGTCGGCCTCCGCCGCCATGCTTGGCTGCGACCGGCCGACATCCAGGAGGACACCAGAAGGAGGATTGAAGATCTCCCCTTCGACGGTGAAGGCCTATTCAATTCGTCCACAGACGAAGCTTTGGACAATCTTGTCAAGGCGAGACTGACCGCAAAAAAGATCGGGCTGCAGCCGGCCACGCAGGCCCGCAGGGCCTCCACCTTCCGCCCATCCTGGCGACGATCCTCCACCTCGTCGTTCCAGCGTTCGGCCCAGTCTGGACAGTCGAGACCGTCCTCCGGCTCATCGGCCAGACGCACGATTAGGCGGCGCCCGGCTTCGTCGAAGAAGTCCTCCTCCGAGACAAAGTCTCGGTTTTGACGTGCCTGGCAGGACCCACCAATACCCACTCTTCAGCCTACCATCAGCGCTCGGAGACCGACCGACTCTCGCTCGACACCTAGCGGAGTGGCAGTATGTCACTACGGACTCTTGGGTGCTTTCCATCGTCCGTCTTGGCTACGCCATCGAGTTTCTCGATATTCCTCCTCGCGGCGTTTACTCTCCACGCCGTCGAGTCCGGCCCTCCTGGAAGAGATCCAATCCCTCCTCCAGAAAGGGGCGATCGAGCGGCTCCCGCAAGAGGCCAAGACCACCGGCTTCTTCTCCAGGTACTTCACGGTACCGAAAGCCAACGGTACCCTCCGGCCGATCCTAGACCTCAGAGGGGTGAACTACTACATCCGTCCCAAAAGGTTCAAGATGGTCACGATACCGTCGATCCTACCCTTCTTACATCGAGGGGACTGGTTCGCCTCCATCGATCTCCGAGACGCATACTTCCATATCGCCATTCGCCTGCAACACAGACGGTACCTCCGCTTCGCAGTCGACGACACCTGTTACCAGTACAAGGTGCTGCCGTTCGGACTCTCGACTGCCCCAAGGGTCTTCACCAAGTGCATGGCCCCGGTGGTATCCTACCTGCGGACGAAGGGCGTTTCCGTCTTCCCCTACCTCTACGATTGGCTGTTGGTGGCGTCCTGCAAGCAGAGACTTTACCACGACGTCCACATGACGTTGTCACTCCTGACCCGCCTTGGTCTACGAGTGAATCCGAAGAAGTCCCACCTCGAGCCGGCGAGGATCTTGGACTTCATCGGGGCGACGCTCGACTCGACCTCCGCCAGGGCGTACCTACCAGAGTCTCGAGCACAAACCTTGATCCGGGCCGCCGCTCACGCTCGTACGGCCCCGACGTTATCTGCGAGAAGCGTCCAGCAGCTCTTGGGCTACATGGCTGCGACGACCGCTGTGACATATCTCGCCAGGCTGAGAGCAAGACCTCTTCAACACTGGTTCGTCCGCATATTCGACCCCCTGCGAGACGAACAGACACTCCGACTGCAGCTGCCGGGAGACGTCCGCTCATCCCTCCGATGGTGGCAGTCGCGATGCAATCTCATGTCAGGGATGCCTTTCCAACAGCCGACACCGAAGGTGACGGTAACGACCGACGCCTCCCTGTATGGATGGGGTGCCCACTGCGGCGATCTCAGAGTCCGCGACAGATGGACCGACGACGAGACCGCTCTCCATATCAACGCGCTGGAGCTGCTCGCCGTCTGGAAAGCCCTACGGGCGTTCCGCCATGCCGTGGCGGGGCGCACGGTCCTGATTCTGACGGACAACACCACCGCCGTCTGCTACATCAACAGACAAGGTGGGACTCATTCCACGACCCTGCTCGACATCGCGCTCGACCTGTGGGAATGGTGCATTCGCCTGCACACGCATCCCGTGGCGGTTCACCTGGCCGGGCAGGAGAACACCACGGCAGACGCCCTCAGCAGGGACACCTCATCCCATCACGAATGGTCTCTCTCCGGAGAGGCGTTCAGACTGATTCGGGACCGCTGGGGCGAACCATCGATCGACCTCTTCGCGACCAGGGAAAACGCGAAGTGTCGCCGATTCTGTTCCAGAGCGGGCCACGATCGTGCCTCCATCGGGGACGCTTTCCAGTTTCCGTGGACCGGGGAACTGCTCTACGCGTTCCCGCCGTTCCCGCTGCTCGGCCGGACGATATCGAAGATCCTCGCCGACCGAGCCGACGCGATCCTGGTAGCCCCGTACTGGCCGAGGCAACATTGGTTCGCACCCCTGCTACAAGCCGCACGAGACGACCTGCTCCGGTTGCCGTCGACACCGGACCTGCTCTCCCACTCCGGCGGCCGAGTCCTCCATCCGGACCTGCCACGCCTGGCCCTCCATGCCTGGAGGATATCGCACTAGACGATCCCGTGCTCGGTACCGTCCTCGTCGCGGCCAGGAAGGAATCCACCCGTCGCAACTATCAATACAAGTGGCGACGCTTCCTGACCTTCGCTAACGAGAGGAGTGAGCCGGTATCGCCCGCGGGGCTCTCGACCGTCCTGCACTTCCTCCTGCACCTCCGGCAACAGGGCCTGGCGTTTCCATCCCTGAAGGTGTATCTCTCCGCGATCGTGGCATACCAACCGCCACGATCTGCTGCCTCGGCCTTCTTCAGGAACGATACCGTTAAGCGGTTCCTGAAAGGACTTCATCATCTCTACCCGCCGGTATCGCCGCCGCTACCGCCGTGGTCCCTCTCGCTGGTGCTCTCGCAGCTGACGAAGCCGCCCTTCGATCCGATGGCGACCTCGGATGACAGGCTCCTGACAATGAAAACTGCCTTCCTGGTAGCGGTGACCTCAGCGAGGCGAGCGGGTGAGATCACGGCTCTTCGTTCCGATGAGCCCTTCACGGTCTTCCACAGGGACAAGGTGGTCCTGAGACCTGACATCTCGTTCCTGCCAAAGGTGGTGTCCAGTTTCCATCTCAACCAGGACATCATCCTGCCTGCCTTCTTCCCGAACCCGACGACACCGTTGGAGCGGTCCCTCCACTCCCTGGACGTGCGTCGGGCATTGGCTTTCTACAAGGACAGGACTGCTTCCTTCCGACAGACGCCGCATCTCTTTGTTTGCTATGGGCGACGTCGGAAGGGCCTAAAAGTGTCCACCCAGCGCTTCTCCAAGTGGGTGGTACGGACTATTGAACTGGCGTATGAGCTCGCGAGGAAGCCTCCGCCAGTCCTGCTTCGAGCCCACTCCACCAGAGCGGTGGCTACTTCTGCGGCCCTCCTGCGAGGAGTTGACCTGCATGAACTCTGCCGTGTGGCGACCTGGTCCCAACCATCGACCTTCGTGCGCCACTACAGGCTCGACTGCCGGTCGCGCAGAGATGCCCGGTTTGGACGTGAGGTGTTGGCTTCCGTGCTGTAGGACCTGACCCGCCGTCCGACCGGTAAGCTACACAGTCTCCTAGTGTATGAAGGCACAGAGACCACGAAGAAGAAGAACAGGTTGCTTACCTGTAACTGTGGTTCTTCGAGTGGTCATCTGTGCCATCATACACACCCGCCCTTCCTCCCCTCTTTCTCAGGTCCCTGTAGGTTCTACGGCGGACGACAGAACTGAGGAGAGACCGTTGCTCGGCGGGAGGAGCATGCGCAGTACCGGCGTGGGGGAGGGGTTCCCGCCAAGCGAACAAGCTCTAGAAGTTTCCGAACGCTACCGCGCAGGCGCTAAAGCTCCTAGTGTATGATGGCACAGATGACCACTCGAAGAACCACAGTTACAGGTAAGCAACCTGTTCATATATGTGGTGGTTACTAATTTTAATGGTAGACCACCTCTTGATTTTCTTTTGAGCTTCTTTTAATTATTATAGCTGAAGTTAAATAAGGTAAACTTCCTTGAAAACTTGGAAAAATCACAATAGTATTCCCATATGGAATTTATGATACAGTGGCTGGAATCCTGTGGATGAATTAGGAGGGTGTACATCAGACTTATGCCATTGAAGCTCACTCTTTTGGTCATTGAGGAGGCAGGAATTCTGTTCCAACCGCACAATGAACACACACACCCCAATGTCATCTTACAGTGCAGCCTCCACAACACAGTAATTTCCATATCACTGTAGAACAGGGGACACATTTTCCTGTAGCTGGACATGTTGCAGGGACCCCACAGTGTGCCCTGGGAAGTAGATGGAAATATCTCCATTGTTTTCCCCACTCTCTGCAAATACAGAAATGGTTGCATTGGGTGTGTGTGTGTGTTTGGCTGCACTGCCTGCAAGGTGTTTCTTGGGGTGGTTGGCTTCAGGGCTTAAAGCCATGGAGACATAACTATGTGATACATGTTTGTCTCCCAATGCAGGATTTTAGCCATTGTTTCAGCTCTAACTTAATACAGAGGCATGGCACCTACCAGTAATGGCCTAGTTGCAGCCTCAACTAGAGCAAGCTCTTGAATCAATAAAACTTAAGGATTGAGTTATAAAGTTTTTTTTATTTTATTATTCTTTTATTAATTTTCAACTACAAAGGTAACATAAAAGTAGCATAGCATGTTTATTGCTGTCAAAATTAAACATTAAAAAAGAGTAAAGGATAGAGAAACAGCAGAAGAGAAGGGGGAAAAAAAAGATACAGGGAGAAGAAAGAAATAAGTAAAGAAAAGAAAATATAGAAAACAGGAAAAGAATTTACAGAGGAAATTACAATATAAAGTTATAAAGTTTTATATAAAGCTATAAAGTTTTATAATGAATTGCAGTGTGTCCTCCATATATGCGAAGCATCATGTCCCATTATTGTCAATGGATGTGATATGCACATGGCTGTCGCAGCACAGACACCTGTCCACTGTGTCCATTGACTATAATGAGACATGATGCTTCATGCGACCTCACATTCATGGGTGCGGAGGCCACAATAAGAGAGAGGCCACTATATATTTTAGTTTATTCTAGTTGGGAGTAATAGTTGGATTTAGCCCAAATATCCTCTGAGTAATAAGAGTTTTCATTGATGACTATTAGAATATTAAGACAAAGGTTCCAGTTCATACTGAATCCCATAGTCTGAGCAAGAGAGAAATGTTCTGATTTGGTTTATGCTTCCTTTGACCATTGAGAGTTAAGCACTGTATTTGCTGATGTATAAGACTCCCTTTTTTCCCTGAAAAATACTGTTTGAAAATGGGATGCTTCTTATATGCCGGTGTGTCTTATACACCTGCAAATAGTATTTGCCGGCATATAGATGGGGTGCATCTTATACATGGGTGTATCTTATATGCAGACAAATGCGGTAATCCTAACTTCTCAATTCTGTGGAAGTCTGCTAAAAAAACTATAGTAAAATGCTGTTTTAGTAATTGTGATGATGCTGAGATAAATCTGAGCACCTTGAGGCTGGACATGTTAGAACAGAATCAAATATACTATGAATTAATTGTTAATACTGGTACAGAATTTCCATTCTGAAACTAGAATTGTGTTTAAGGCTTCCTGTGCAAGTAGGAACATTTGAATGTTTAGATGACTTATTGGAAAATTATTTAGGTATAGGAAAAGCATGTTTTATAACTTTTATATTTAAAAAGTTTTCACATATAAAATATGCTAGGAGTTGTGTGGCAATAAAGTTGTGTTATGCATGTGTTCAAAGCTCTCCATTTTCAGCCCTTCTGATTGGTTTATCCTTGCATGTTCACTGTCCAGCATGAAGCGTGCCAGTTCACTGAATGTTCTTAACATGGGTGGCAAGGCATCTGAAGATCATTTTCAAGTAAGAAGCCCTACAATATTCTTGTACAAGTAGATGGTACTAGCAGGGCTTGGATTGAAAAGCTGTTTCTGACAGTAAAGTGCCAATAGTCCCGCATTATTCTTAAATGTAGTTTCAGAGGTCTAGTGAGTCATGTAGAGGCTACTCCATACAGCAAGCTGTTTGCCACAACACTGTACAAATTGCTTTAACGTCTCCACAATGTGTACACAAAAACTAGTACTTTGAAGTGGCCATCAGCTGTTACTTCCATTTGTGAATTGGTTCTCTGAATGATGTTTTCAGGTAATTCAAGCTGTTCCTCCCTATACACACCCATTGGGCTCTACAGTCTCAGAGCAGTCAGTCAAAAGCATCAGATACTCAGTTTTTGTTCCCATAGACAGAAGGTGAGATGCTAAAACCATTCTATAATTGTACATTTCAGGGTACAGGTGGAGATATGATGTGCATATCTTGCATTTGTCCTTATTTGGGTACAGTCAGCCCTCCCACTTTCATGGGGGTTAAGGGGACATAAGACCCCCATGAAAGTGGAAAAATGCAAATAAAATTAAAAATTGCAAACATGATTTTAGATCTGAAACACTTCTCTAGGAAACTCTAGATCGTCCGGTGATTCTGTGGTCAACTTCTGGTGGAAGTGGGTTGAAGGATCTAACAGTGCCTAGAGAAGTGTTCTCTCCTGGCATCTTTAGGTCCTCAGTGTGACTCTATGATCTAGTTCTAACAGAATTTTTTAAATAAATGTAATAAAATAACCAGTGAATAATCAAATCTACAAATGCTGAACTCACAAAAGTGGAGGACCAACTGTTAAGAAAATGAATACATTCTTGTCTAAAATAAATAATGGAAATCAATTTGAAAACACCCTAGTGGAAATAGACAGCTACATGTGAACCATATTTTCGTTCTTTGGTCCTATATTACTTCTTTGCCTGAAGTTACCCTTATTAAGGGATCAGTGTCTGGTACAGACAAAAAACCTAGCAAGTGAGACAAGGCAGGACACAACTTACCCGTGTTCCTGCCCCATGATTTGGTGTTAACAAAGATCCATAAAGCTTTTGAAAGCTCAGCTTCATGTGCCTATTAGATGGCCCCATTGCTTACTTCATATTGTGGCCCTTCAAACCCATCGAAATAGCCCCCATTCAAAACTACCAACTTTGCCCTCAGCTTTGTATACAGAGGACAGGTGGAACAACTGTTCTTGGTTGTTTAGGACTTGGTTTTCATTCTCTCAGTTTCTGAAATACTGGGCCTTGACACTTGCCCAGATTTTTGTAAGATACTAATTTTTGGACAAGCATTTTGAAAGCTACATTCTTTTATGTTGTCTGAATAGTACCCAAAACATTGTTGCAGTTTAATGAGTCAGATAGCAAAGAGTAGCTGTACATCTTTCTTATAAGAATGTAGCCTGTAGGTTCAAACTGAACTGAGTTCTGAGTGAGACGCGTATGCTAAGAATTACAGTTGCCCCCTTTCCTTCTGCAAGCCCTTGGCTCTACTTTGAGAGATTGGAGGGAGAGTCTGCTACTACTGCAGTGTGCCATCACTAGAGGGCGTAGCTGGAAAGGAACATCAGCTGTGACTTTGGGTGAATAGGAGTAATTGCACGGGCACAGTTCTGTTCAGAAACTGGTCAGTAGTCTTAGTAACACTTCGTTTTAAAGTTCTGTTGATGTATTGAGATAGAGCCAGGGCAGCCTGTAGGATGAGCTAAATAAAGCTTCAAAACAGTAAACCTTGCATACTGTTTGTGTGAAATTATTCATGTGCTGCAATCTTTGCCTTTACTTCACATAACAGCTTTACCTAAATTATCAGTGTCTTGTGTCATGCCTGTTAACTAACATGTAACTAACATGTAACTCATGGGGAAGTTGAAAATGCTTCAGTCCTAACATGTTCTTGTTAATAGGTTTGTACAAGGAAAGCAGACACAATCTGTTTAGAGGCATTTCTAGTTGTCTGAGACATTATTATGTTGATGTGAGGTCCACCACCCCATCCGCTTAGTTCACGTTCAGTTCTAAAATTTGAACATATCTGCGTATAGGCCAGATGTTTTCACAATATATAGGTCTTCTGTATGTTAGATAACCAGATATTAACAGAGAAATGGAAATAAAATAGTATAAAGGAAGTGCAAGGAGATTTCATGTTTGCTGGATCTACTTTTATTTTTGATAGAGTCTCTAGATCCACCAACCAGGGCTAGATGCTAAAGACATATACTTAGAATTAAAGAACTATGAACTTAAGAATTTGTTTTCTGTGCCAATGCTGAACTCAAGTCCCTTCACACAAAAGTTCTTTCCTGGTTACCCCAAAGTTTCTTCATTTGACCAGCCTAATTTCAGTAGAAAAAGCCAGTTTATTGTTGCTGCTTAAGATTCTGGCTTGTTCAGGTAATTCAAGTTAAAGATGGCCACAGTTGCTGGTTCATCCAAAATAAAAAAAACTGTCTTTAGCTGGAAACAGAAACACATACTTCTGGTCTCATGGCTGTGCTGGATGGAGGAGTCAGCCCAGTCTTGTAGAGGGGAGATACAGTTTAGGCAAATCTAAATCAGGCCTATGTGCACATGAAAACATTTCTGCTTAAGTGTGGGATCTCTGAGTTCCAGGTTACCTAAATCAGGAATACAACACAGACACTTATAGAAATGGTAGGCAGTATTTCTACTGTCAGCTGCAGTAAACCCAGAACAGATCAAGTTCCTTTTTATATTTACTGACTAATGTTTACTCGGGCATTTTTGTACTACTTCAGAGTTTGTATTTTTAATGGCTAGAACAATCTGCAATTGTGCATAAACTGTTTCCATTCTTTTTCCTCATGCAGGGACGAACTAATTGTCTGACAGACTCAAGAGCTCTGAGTGCCAGTCACACTGATTTGGCCCACTGAGGTTCTGGGATACATGCTAGCTAAAATATATATTTTTATATATATATATATATATATATCTCCCTTGCGCATTATGAAGCACTGAGATTCACAGTTTTTTGGGGGTCCCCCATCATTGTCTTTTGAGAACTGTCTATGTTAGAGGCATCATTGAATGGACTCCTGTTCTTAGCCTATAAAATAAGAGGGACTTTAAAGACCTATAGAGTCAGTGACCAGCTTTTTCGTGGGAAATAAGATAGTTTCTTCATTGCTAGTTACCTGGAATTGTGTTACACATCCCCATATTGCATTATGCAAAAGCAAGGGAGGGGGAAACCATGAAATAGAAAATGTACTGAAATTTAAAGAATGAAAAAGCATCTTTGGATCTGCTGTTGGAAAGCAAGTGTGTTAGTAACTATTTATAAAGTTGGTGGAATGAGATACATCTACATTGTTTGTCACTGTATAAAAGCAGGATTGTGTACAGTTAAAGCTTGTATCATCCCACTTGTCACTAGTGATGGGGCTTTATGGTCTTTAACTTGTAAAAGAAGATACTATTACCTTAGAATGGAATAGTGTAGATACGCTTCAGATTTGGCACTTGTTGGCTAATCACTTGTGGCCTTCTGAGGCTGAAAATTCAATGGAAGCAGTGCAATCAGTTTTAAACTAGGAGTGAAGAGCTCAAGAAATAGTCTAAAAGCCAGTCAGTTTGTAAAACTTTACTTTTTGCCAGTTGGGAGCACTCCATATTCTCTTCAGGCTGGAAATACTGTTACGGTTTATCTCTTTCCTAGTTTTATCTTTGTTCAGAATGAGAGCACGAAAAGATATACGTAGCAATACTCAACTGTTACATTTTGAAGCTGCTGTGCAAAGGGGCCTTATGAAGGAACCCGCTACTAAAGTTGTCAAAGCAAGGGCTTGCTGTTGGCAGGATTTTTCTTCGTTGTCCATTTGCTTACAGTAGGTAGATGCACTATCTGTTCTCAGGGGACCATATAGGAGACAGTAAATGTTTCATTCTCTGGCTGACAGGAGGATCAATCCACAACGCATGGGTTTATCCTCGCGCCAGCTAGCATACTCAGGAGTCGTCCTCGAGCTTGATGCAAAACGGCCGTTAAACCGACTCCTGTCCCTCTCCAGCCAGTTTTAAATTTCTCCTGCGTGTCAGCGGACGTTTTGTAGTCTAATGAAACATACACACATGATTTTTAACTGTGTCTCCATTTTGCAGAACTATTTGCAAGCTGGATGCAGAACAAGTATATAAATCATGGGTATAAAGCAATTAAAATTAACATGCTGGCCAGTGAAAAAATTAAGTAACAGTAATTTTGTTTATAAGATGAAAGTAAGCCATTTGTTAAATTAGTTTGCAGGGCTTTGATGTCACTGAAAGGCATACCTATTTTGCAAATTGTTGTTTTTAAAGAGACTTTGTACAGAATGCATCTGAAAAAGTTTGCGTTGTTGGTATATATCAGTTGAATCCTGAAATGGTAACATTTGTGTGATCATGCTCTTGAGACTTAGTGCTGTTACATAGGTAGAACTCTTGAGTGGAATATGGGAACACTTGGGAACGTGAGAGACATGTACCTGCATATGCATAATGGAGATTCTTACGTTATTCTTTATCATCTTTTGTTAAACTTTGAAGTTCTTCAGATAATGCAAATTGGCCTTGGAACATTTAGTGGAATGAGAGAATAAAGAACAACACACTCCATCCCTAAATTGTAAGTTAAGCTTGGACAACTGTGGTTTACTTATTGCCCAATACTTTTCCTTGATGTTTCCATTAGGCATTCCCTTCTGTAAAAGCCACAGACTCTTGCTGATGTGAGACCTTTGAGCACTTCTGTACAGTAGAAGGGGCTTCACACATGTGAAAAACCCTATAGAGAACTAAATTCTGAATTAAATGCACTGTTATGATCTGGATGTGTCACTGATGTAGATTCTGATAGAATTTCAGACTATTTCCAGATGCTTGAAGTCTTGTTGATAAGTAAATATGCTGCAATACTAAACATCTTTTAGAAACTAAGACTAGAACTGTATTAGCGCTCCAAAATAAAATCATTTTAGGCTAATGATTCATAGTCTGTTTTGTACTTACAAACTGTGGTGTGTGTTAAAAGAAGAAAATCTCTCATCACTCTCTGTGCCTACTTTGCTCCTTAAGTTTCAGATTTCACTTTTTACAAAGGGTATAATTCCAAGAGAAGTAACTTGTGAATGCTTGTCTGTGCTTGCTAACATTTGGAATTACATCATCCTGCATCTTTACATGCCATTGTTTTCAAATGGAGTATTCACATTTTATCTTTGAAGTTGGTATAGGTCCTAGAACGGGATTAGATTTCATAAACTTGCCATGAATCTCAAGAACTAATCAGGTTTCCATGAAGTGAAATTATTTGGTCTGGCCACAGAGATGTATGGGGAAAAACTCCTTAGTACTTTTTATTTTGCTCCTTTGTTCCAAGATAACAAGAAAACAATGATACACTCAACTGTAGTTATCATAGCACTAGTAGGTGGCCCATCTTACTAGGTTGCACAATTAAAGCATTCTTTTCTTACCTCAGTTATTTCATACTGCATGAAAAACTTTATAAAGTAGCTTGTCCCAAGGTGGTAAGAAGAATGACCTGCAGAAATCATGCTGGACTTGGTGCTTTGCAACGGCTTTGCTTGTCATGGGACTGGCCAGCTACACCAACGTATCTGTCTTATGGGATATCAGTGACCAGAAGGAGATAGCTTCTCTCTCTTATTGCCTAGAAGTATTTATTCACCACAGGCTACTTGTTGAGTGTGTATTTACAATTCCTGTGGTTGTCTCATGCCCTTGTATGGAGGGCTTGTTTAGGGATCAGTTGCTAACTGTCTAGATCATGATTTTGGATACACCATGGTTAAACTGAACCCTATCTGAGGCAGTGTTCTAGAAACTTCATAGTTTTTTTTTAACCAGCTCCATTCCATTCAGGTTAGCTTTTTCATTTGTACAGTAGGCTAAAATGACATCACACACTCATAAGAGTCTTGTGTTAGGTGCTGAAGTTATCTCCATTTGAAGTTGTGCAGCACTTGTACATAACTAATATTAATAGCTTGCTTAGAACCAGCCAAGTAGTGATTATTCTGAACTGCCTGGCATGTTTTCTCTATAAACTTGTAGACAATAGGATTAACCAGTGGCCAACACAATATTATATATGGTTGGCTGTTTCAACTACTACATGTTTCTACATCCTTTTTGGAAAAGGTGGGGGCATTGTTGATAGCCTGCCCTCCAAATTTAGTGGTGCATTTTCCAGTCTGAAATAGCCAGTGAAAAAGCCTCTATGGGGTGCTACCAGCCATTTTACTGCAGTTAGAGACACCTTCTGGCCCCTTTTCTGGCCTGTTCAATCCTTTCTTCAAAACAGGTGATCAGGTGCTCTTTTTTTTTTTTTTTTTTTGAATAAAGACCTGTAGAAGCCTAAAAATGGTGGGTGGGACCCTGAAAATACTCTTGTTATAATGAAAAGGCTAAATGCAAATCTGGAGGCCTTTCGAGGGTATTATTGTCAGAAATTTTTTCTTCCATCCTCCCCCGCTCCTGTTTTTTTGGGGCTACAGTCCTCATTTCGGAGGAGATTGTATAGCTCACCCTGTTTGAGGGTGAAAAGGATAAACTGTTAATAGTTCATTTGGGAATCGTGTGTGAAATGTTGAGAACAGATAATTTTCAGACAGTGATCTATTCCCTTGTGCTGAGTTCCTAGAACAAAACAACTAACACAAATGAATAATAAACGTTTTCCATAGATTACTATTGCCCAGAGAGATTCCATGAAGGCAAAGGTTAAATCTGAAAAAAGAGAGAGCAAGCTCTTTTAATACAAGCCCATTTTCTGTGTACAAATGCTGAAGCCACTAGTGTTGAAATATGCCTAGTGCTGCTCTGAATTTCTGCCAGTGTCTGCAAAACGTAGTTGGACAAGGGCTAATTAAAACACACCTGTAGTTAGTAGAAGGAACAGAGTTGAGGGCA
Organism: Ctenosaura bakeri; assembly: GCA_948474755.1. Taxonomy (NCBI): domain Eukaryota; kingdom Metazoa; phylum Chordata; class Lepidosauria; order Squamata; family Iguanidae; genus Ctenosaura; species Ctenosaura bakeri. The sequence goes on from CAOLHI010003809.1 coordinate 96,176, forward strand.
AACAAGATGGAGAAATTTGAGTGCTATCTAAAATTAAATTTAAGACTGCCATTGATTTTTAAATATAAGATGTATGGTTACATTGTACATATTAGCTGAAAACAGAATGTGCTATGCTCTACTGAAATTGTTTACAGTGTTCAGTTGAAATGTACAAATTTTGTTCAACAGGCAACCTTTTTTCTTCTTTTTGAAAGCTGCTATCTTGTGTTCAAGTGATGTGGAATATTCACTTGCTGTGTAAAGTATCTCACCACATGATCATGCATATACTTAATACTGCTCTGTACTTTATTAGGTTTTAGAAGTAATATGAACTAATTAAACCAAATACAGAGTTCCTGTAATACTGCCTTAAGATGTATTCATTCTTATTTGTGCATATTACAAGAAAGAGAGGCTGTGGTCAGAAACAGCAGACTCTGTGCAGCTCTCCTGAGACAGTCCTGACATATCTAACTTGTCCTTCCCCACCTCCATTTGTCATTATACCAAGGGAGTGGGGTGCAGGCATGGTCAGGATGTCTAGGTAAACATACAATAGTTACATATTAATACAGATGCTGTTTGTTTTTCACAGAATAGCACTTGTTAACTTGTTCACTTTAGAGTGCTTTAGGTAAACAAACACTTTAAAGCACAGAAGCTACACTAGGCAATGGAGGGCTTGCCAGTATAGAAGTTTGTGTTTGTAAAAGGGAAGTCTTTCATTATGTTAGAATTTCCCTTCAGCTTTAAAATGGAAATATCCTTTAAAAAAAGGACAGCAAGATATTTTTTTAAAATCATTCAAGAAATCATTAATGTTGATTTTAGTCAAATAATCAGCTAACTGCTACCAAATAAATTAATTCCAAATTTGGATCCCATTCTTATGAGAAATAAGTGGTTGCCAGTTACTGACTTAGAATCCTGTTGGGGACTTGCATCTTTGAGAATCAGAATTGGGTAGTTCTATAATGTCTATATCCAGTAAAAGACTGCTGTTACTTTCACACATAGGGGAGCAAAATGACCAATGAAAAGCAGAGCTGACACGCATTGGATCACTCTTGCTGGTGTCCCATTACACGTCTCTGCAATTCACTAATACAGTTCATTAGTTCTTCTGCCGTGTAACTAAGTATACATAATTACATAATGTACATCATGATAGAGGATTCTAACATTTCTCTACACAACTAAGCCGTTGTCTGTTTAAGAATGTGAAGTTCTGGAATTTAAAGTAGTTTTATCATGCTTTTGATTTGCCACTTCAGTTCCTCAAATACTTTTATTCAAAAAGCAGCATTAGAATGTAAAAAATTGCGTTGTACTATTTGTTAAAGCACCAACTTTTTTGTAAAAGCATACAGCATCTTTTGATTCTTGATCTTTAAAAAAGACTGTTACAGACTTATGGCCCATTATAAAATTGTTTAAACATGTAAAGCTTCCTTGGCATTTTCAAGCTGTAAAAATAAAATATTTCAACAGACGAAACTGTAACGCTGCTTGTTTATGGGTACATGCATATGTCTGTTTTGGGGCAGAGTGTAGAGTATCTTTTTGTGAAACATCCGTGCACACTCAAGACCGCACTCTCACAGACATTTACTGTCTGGGAGAAACAGGCTTACTGCTGCATGGTTCTGAAACACCTTCCCCTGGCCAGTAAATCACCATAGCAGTGTGCCCTGGGCCCTTGGAAACTGCATTCCAGGGGCCGGAGGGATGCAGAATATTATGCTTCAGCTGCACACTGTATGATGGGAGCCTTTATATTCAGTAAAAACACATGTAGCATCTGTAGAAAGTGTGGAATCCAAGCTCATTCCCAGATAAAGGTATGAAATGTCTTAATCTCACACATGGTAGAACAGTCTAATCAGTGCTAAGTCTCTAAGTAGCCAAAAGGTTCTTGCTGTACAAATTTCTTCATGATCCTGTTGAAGTTTCTTCCTTTATTCCACGCACACCTTCCAAAGTTACTGTGTAGTGGCAAAAAGTCTGTGGCAGGTGCGGAGCAAAAATAACCCTCAGCGTCCGTAAGACTCCTCTGCTGTGGTGATGCACATCATCTGCAGTCTGCGTTAAATGCATTGTCCGGCTTGCCATTAGTCTCATCAACAGCTGATTGGACCAAGTTATTCCAAGGGCTGGAGCAACTCTCTGAGCTGTACAGCTGAAAGACAAACACCTGCATTCACAAAACGTTGTTACAGTATAAGCCATCTGATTAATCTGCTACGACTGCAGAGGGCAGACTTATTCATTTTTGGAGGCTGATCTTTCTCTGGGAGAAGAGAAAAGCCAATGTAAGAAAAGCTCCTTTTCTCTTGGCTGATAAGCCAAAATTTAAGTTAATATCCTAAAAAATACATTTATGTTGAGCTTTCCAAACAGGAATGCACAACTTCACAACTCTTTGTGGTCCAAAATCCATTACTGCTAATATGCTTGCTTGTGTGAGAGGGTGGGGGTTCTAACCACTCCCACCCCTATAATCCTGCACAGGAGTATATTGAGTGGGGGGGGAGTGGAGAGAGGCTACTTCTGCATTGCTGTAGGAAGGAGGTAAGCTCCTTCCCTGCTCCAGTGACCACAACTGCTGTTCCTGGGCCACCATTATGACTGTTAAGCAGTGACCTGGGCAACTGACTCTTATGTCAGACAGCACGAGTTTGCTTCATAAAGATGATTAAACTGAAGGATGCCTAGCCTCAAAGAAAACAACTGCTGTCTTGAAGCAACTATCTTAGTCTTTTAATTTGCATTGCTTACAATGTACACTCTTACACTGCCTAACCTACCATGGTTGGACAAAAAGATTCAAACCAGGATGACTAAATCTGGTGCTGGGACTTGCATAATTCCTTTTTCCTTGTTATCTACATCTGTTATATTCAGAATTGTTACACACAGCTGTGCTTTTGCTGGTACAGTCAGCCCTCCACATTTGCGGGTTTGACATTTACGGATTTGATTATTTGCGAGTTTCTCCAACCTCTGCCCCCTCCCGTGCTTCTTTCAGGGGGGAACCTTCCCTCTTGGTGGCTCCAATCAGGCCGTGCAACTCTTTAAAAAACCACGTCGTCCTCTTCCTTCTCCAGCAGCCACTGCCTAGTCAGCCAAGGACAACTCAAAGCCTGATTTCTCAGCATAAGCCCTCTCTCAAAGCCCTCCATACACCCAAGGAAGGAGAGGGGCAAGCGAGAAGAAGTACAGGAGCACCATGCCAACCATCTCCTTTCCTTGACCTGGTTTAGACTCTGGGTGCCCACTGTCTCCACACATGCCTCAGCCCCCCTCCTCCTACAGATACAAATTTTGATATTTGCAAATATTTCTCTTTTGGGGTCCTATGACCCTAATCCTAGCGAATGTGGAGGGCCAACTGTACTTTTAAACCTGTGTCAGAAAATGTTTTGCAGTTTAAACGCTTAGCAGAAAATCTTGTCATTAAAATTATAGTGATTCTTCCCATAAAAGGATCCATTCCATAAAAGGAAAAGATCGATAAAAGGAAAGGATCGGGGAGGGGGATTAAAGAGTCAGAAATTGGCCATAAGGCATGAATGAGGTAGAGACATGTTGAAGAAAACAGTTTGCTTAGACTTAACAATTGTTATAAACTTCTAGTGATTTCAAGTTAGATGTATACAAAACACTTGGAATCAGGTTCTAAAGCATCTTGACATTCACTGATAATTGGTGGGACACCCAAATGAGATATAAACAACAAGTGTGATGTAGTTTGGAAACAGTGCTTGCTCCTTATTGGTGAGTTTGTATGTATGCCATAGCCTTTGTTGCTCAGTTGCAGCCATGGCATGTTTTATTTTAAGGGATTCAAGATAAAGTTATTCAGCATGGAATCAGAACTTCTAAGCTAAGCTAAGACTTCTAAGTTCACCCAGTGTTGAGTTCAATCTATTATCAGATTCCTTTCATGAATTTTAAAAGGTTAAAACATATCCCCTTCAGCATTTCACCTTAACTAGTGTTTTGGGCAAACAAAAGTATGTGGCAGCAGCTTTTTCTGTCTTACACCTTCTAAAACCATGCCACTAATCCTTTGGGATAGAAGGGATTAAGGGATCCTGCATGTGGTTCCATCCACAGTTATCTGTCAGCATCCCCTTCCCCCTGCCCTTCTGGTATATTTGAAGAGTCCCTCCTCGGGTATACTGGCAGGCATGGTTGATTACAGAGGAGGCGGCTAGTCCTCATGGCATTTCTTCGAAGCCCAGTGGGTATGGAATGGTGCCTGAAACCTTTCGTGCATGTTCTGTCTTTCCTGATAAACTCACCCAGGACTATTCCCAGGTGCCTCCATTGTGTCAGTTACCTGCAAGAGATCAAGCAAAAGTTTATGTAGCAAACTTGTCAAAGGAAAATACTGGTGAGGACAATATTTTAATTTAAACTCGTGGAGAGAACAGTAAGTGCTCTGTGATCCCACAGTGACCCAGGGAATTCCATGGCTTAGTGGGTGGCAATCTCTGATCTACCAAAGCAGTCCAGCACTCTTAACTGCTAAGCTGCACTGGCTGTAAATATAAAAGAATAAGAATGCTTAAGGGAGAACATGCAGGTGTGTGGCCCCTGCCCCAAGGAATTAATGGTGAAATTGTGTATATGAGTGTGAGATCTACAAGCAAACATCTTTCCCACCACTTCTGAGTCAGGCAATTTATAGTCTGCCTTTCGCCCAGGCCAGACCCCAGATCCTTTCCACCAATGGTTACTTCCCAGCTACCAATTCCTAGAATTCCACACCATGAAGTTATTCCCCAAAAAAGTAACTTTTCCAAGCTCTGGTTTAAATATAAAATTACACATAAGCCAGAATCTGTTTTAGTACAGAGAGGCTTCCTGAAAACAGTGTCTATAATCACTTAGGCAGTAAAACTCTGCTACCTTACCTGATTAATGCATACTACGGGGATTTGGAATTTGCTGCTTAGTTTGTGAAGCTTTGCTCCAAACATCTGCAAATATCTGGCCTTCATGACAGAATCTTTAGCACCAAATTCACATCTGAATAAGGCAGCAATGGAATCAACAATGATGAGCCTCACGATGCCTCTCGGGAGCAGTATGCTAATTCTCTTAGTAATGCAGTTGAGGAAGGCATCCTGCAATAAGAAGGAACCTTCAGAAAGAGGGCGGATAAAGAGATGAAGAGCAACACCTTTTAATTTTCCTGGATTCACTGCCCTTTAGACCACAGCTGGAGTAATCCTGACTTTTAAGCACTTTGTGCTTGCATTTGCTTGCCAAGCCAACACGACATACTGGGATAGTAATGAAGGAGTGACTTATTGGCTCAGCAAGCAGAGGGGGGATTAGATGATAACGCAGCAAATCTGTGCAAGTTAATTTGGGACTGAACTGCACTAAACCTCACTGAATGCATAAGAAGATTGCACTGCTCAACACAGAACTCTCACTGAGGCATCTCCTTTGAAACAAAAACTTTACACAGGTAGCCCAGAAGTGCACTAAATATACTTTCTGATGTTTGAAAGGGGGGAAAAACACACAGTAAATTGTACAATAAATTGGATCCATCTAGCCCAGCAACATCTACTCCCCAACTAGCTCCACTCATTTTGTGTTCTTGGAAATTGCATTTCCCAGCTCTGCTGTATTTTTTTTACACATGATTGGATCTAGAACCTGTTGTATGAAGAAGCATGTACTCTACAGCCAAGCCATAACCCTTTCCCTCAAATCAAGTTTGAATGTGCCACTCCATTCAAGAGGATGGACTTGCACAAGTTATATTGTTTCCTGTTTTGATGGAAATATTTACAGCATATTTATTCTGTTCTTCAGCAAAAAATGTTACTAGCATATTTAACATAAGACCAGTAATTATCTCAAAGGAACAGCACAAGAGGAAAAACTGATGAGAAGAAGAAAATAAGAAAATTCAAGCATTAATTCTTAAATCTTAAAGTTACAGAATTCTTATAATGAGGGCAAGTTGTGCACCCATTAGATCTCTTTTTAAAATGTAAGTTTTCAGTCCTAACTGGATGCAGATCTCACTTCAAAAGGCAAAGACAATTGCCATTATCCTCCATCAGCTACTTAATTATGAACATGTAACTAAGTAATGTCTCCTGGCTTGCCTTTCCCACAACTCACCATCAGCCGCACTAAGCAAAGGAGATCTGTTCAGCTGTCAAACTGAAGTGCCAGCAGGATGACATTACCAGTCCCCTACAGCAAGTGAGGCGGGGATGAGGAATTTCAACAGGGATCTTGCTTCTGATTGTGATAGCTTTGCTTGCTGGTAGGAGGGGCTGGAAATATTCTTCTCCTTGTGTACTGGTCAGCAGTTAAACAGATCTTCACTCAGTGCAGTTGCTGCCTGTTATGGTGAACCTGGGAGGCATTTACAACTGTGGCAATAGTGATGAGATAGCGTCTTACGTAGTATTACGGAATACAGAAACTAATCTGTGATTCTAGGTTATATGACCCTGTAACTGCTATACACAATGCCAGCCAATATTTTCCAGCATCCAGAAAGAAGAACTTTGGTGTGAATCTGGATACTGCTATGCACCAGAAATATCTCACAGAAGCTGTCTTTGTTCTTTTAGTTGGTAGAGAGCAGAGAACAGACACTAGCATGCTAATGCCCTTCTGTAAAGAAAGACTTAAGTTGAATTCTAGTCTGTGATTGGGGACTTCATCTTGACTAAGGCTCACTGAATACAGTAGGAGGAGTTGGTATTGAGAACAATAGAAGAAAAATCACAAGGAATGTGACCTGGATTGAGACTGAAAGCCAAATATTACAAATAAACAGAACATTTTCCATGCATTTAGTGCCTCTCAAGACTTGGGTGGCTTACTATTTCTTCCATAGAATAATTAGTTTGCACTTGCCAAAATGAAAAAAAAAATTACATTTAACTGGCTGCAGTTCAGTTTGTTCAAAAATGTTTAGATTAATGGCAATGAGAGAATCATACATTTTAACAGATACATCAGTAGTTGCTCATTAACTTATTGTTAATATATAACTTATCGTTACATATTTTTCTTTAAAAAAAGTCAGTGTCTGTTAACAATTAAAGTCTTAAAGTTAAAAACAATATATTGCCCTATCAAAATAACAACCCATAAAAACCACAGGATAATCAATTGGTATAATGCTGACATTTAAAAACTGGCCAGTCACATCCAGTCAACCTCCACTCTTCCACTATGTTAAGAATTTCCTTTACTTCCAAGCTAAATTCTTCTACTGACATACACTGAAGCTCCCAAGCCTTCTATAATGCTGCACTTTCTTGTCAAAGCTGTACAGGGGCTAAAAATGTGATATAAGCATTTTGTTATGAAACATGTATTTCAGTGATGGTCTCTTTGGAAATATGACAAAGATGAGATAGTCCAGTAGAAGTGAGTCCCACTGAACTCAACTGCACTCACTTCTGAGTAGAGATGTGTAGGATTGCACCTCAAAATCATATTTGAAAGTCCATACCACTTGTGAGAAACACACTGGGAACAGCAGAGGTATTTACTCCTTACTAACATAAGCTGGATTTTTGGGTTGTTTTTTTGTTATTATTGCTGTTTTAACTACTCCAAGAAGAACAGTGTTAATTATAATTTATACCCCAAGCTACTTGACAGCGTCAGGGTGACTTACAGCATTTTCAAGTACATTTTGCCAATTCCCATTAGCATCACATTTATTTCTGCACAGTACTTTATGTGCATCTAACTTAGTCAAGTTTTATATCTCTATAATTAGTTAAAGTGGCCAGTATTCTAGAGTACCTACTTTGCTATGTAAATATCTTAGTTAAGTAGCCCTCCCGCTAATCTTGACTTATGGGGCAGATGCCACTGTGAGCAATGAGGGTCTGCTCTCCTGTTGATTGGGATAGTGATGTTTCCAATTCCCTTCAGTGAGATAGCCAGAAGCAAGATCCCTGTCACAAACTCTCACAGAGGAGATTGCTGAAGGGAGAGCATGGGAATATCAGTACATTGCATTTCTGTCAACAAGAGAACATACTCCCGTTGCTTACAGCAGCTGCTGTTCAGTAAGTCAGGACCGGGGGGCTTCTATGATCCCTACATATTCCCTATACTATTGAATACATAGGGATCATGAATACCAATCAGCTATGAAGGTATAACTCTGGATTATTTATTCATAACTGCAACTATGAATTCCAGCCACTGTTTTTAAACATTTTAACTTAGTCTTTTTACCCCTACCTTTCCAGTTTTCTTATAAGCCACCCTGAACCTCAGTTTAGGGAGAAAGGCAGAGTAACACATATAAAAACACTCTTCAAACATGAATTTATTTAATACATGCTTTTAGGTGGGAGGGAAGCATCAAGCTGTATGTAATAGATTTTATACTGCAGAAGTAATTTAAAAAAAATTGCAATATAGGATGTAAAATGTGAAGGCTAACAACAGGACAAAAACAAAGGAGCTTAAAAGGAATACTGAGCATTGATGGAAAATCAAATTGAACTTATTGTGCTTAGAAAGAATAGGTCACTGGATGTGCCAGAGGGAAAGCTGGTTTGTACCCACCAATTGATTAAGTACTGTCAGTTTTGCTTTAAAAGCAGAACAATGCAATGCAACAGTTAAAATGGGACAGAAATTCTACATTAGATTCCCACAGTGCAAAATGGCATGGCCTCAATTTATTTATCCAATCCTAACTAGAGTAGACCTACTGACTCAACTGCTGAATCAGAACTTATGAAATTCCATTGATTCAATTGGTCTTACTTGTAGTTGTAACAAGCACTGAATTGGAAATGGCTCTGCTCTAGCAACTGGATTTAGGCCCGGGTATTAGGGACTAAATACCCTAAAGACACCATATCCTTGAGTGATCTTGGGTCAACTCTGGTTGGTACTTGGACGGAGGACAGCTAACAAATACCAGGTGCTGTAGGTTATATTTCGAAGGAACTGGCAAAACCACCTCCTGAGTTATTCCTTGCCTAAGAAAACCCCATGTGGTCACCATAAATCGATAGGTGACTGGAAGGCACGTAACACATACAATACACACATGCTGCAACACAGAACAATTTTATCATCATCTTCTTTGTCCTCTTAATCCCCTTTAATCCAGTTGCTTGGTCTATTTTCCCTTATGCCTAAAGTCTCAGGGATATTGTTCTCTGCTCGTGGGTGTTCTGCCCATGCCCTTGCCTGAGGCAAACAGAAGCCTGTCCAGTCCCACAGCTGTAACCCCTGAGGCACCAATAATTATTTGAGAATGAAAGGACAGAATGTTCTGACATCATAATGGAGCTAGGCAGTTTTCTCCTTGATTGAACTTGCCTGATGTTGACCAGGTGGAAAGCTAGTCATCTTAATGTCAAGTAGCACTTGGGAGGCCATAGAACAGCAGGGGCCAACGTTTGGCCCGAGAGCTGCATGCTGTCTGGCAATGCAGTCCTCCCACCACCAGCTTGGTCACATCCACAAAAAAGGCTATTTCAAGTCTTGCACCATGGCACTCACTCACTTCCTTTTCATGGTGGTGGGTTTGCATGCTCCTGTGAGCCAAGAGGCTATGCTGGTGGTAGCACTGCTGCTGGTAGTCTCCCACATCAGACAGGCTTTTGTAGACTAAATAAGCCAACCAACTACTTGGTGGCAGGAGTAGTGGCAGGGTGACACTGGCAGAGGATCTTTCACAGACAATGGCAGGGACACCATAGCTAACACTTGCTAGTAATGCATAGGAGGCAGCACCAGTAAACCTCTTTTGAGTGTCTTTTACCATAAAAACCCTATGATGAGACAATTCAAAATGAAACAAGAGTTAGTGTCGGAAGATGACACTCCCAGGTCTGAAGGCACTCAACAAGCCACTGGAATACAGCAGATGACAACTATGAGTATTATTCCTGTTATATTTGTATCCCACTTTCCCCCCCAAAATTGGGACTCTAAGCAGCTCACAAGTTAAAAGAACTATACAATTAAAAACATAGAAAAAGTGAGTAGCACTGTGGCTAATGACACAACTACATTAAAGCCAAAAGTACACTCAGCTGTTGACATGCTCAGAGGTGAAAGGAAAATCTGAAGCTGCACAACACATATTAACACAGTGGTTCTCAACCTTCCCAATGCCACGACCCCTTAATACAGTTCCTCATGTTGTGGTGACCCCCAACCATAAAATCATTTTCTTTCTTTCGTTCTTTCTTTCTTTCGTTCTTTCTTTCTTTCTCTTTCTCTTTCTTTCTTATTTAACTAGTTAGTTAGTTATTTCCAACATCAAATAGATTAGAAACACTGCCCTAAATCACTGCTCTGGATAGACTCCTAATGCCTAAAAACTGGTAACCCTCCCCCCCTTTTTAAGCAAAGAAAGCGTCCATCAATGCCAGAATTAAGGCAGTAGTTCTAGTTCTGAATGTTGGGTTTCCACAGTTCAAAAAGCCAGTCACTCTCAAAGGCAATGCCAAAACAGCCCACATTTTACACGAGGCGCAGGGAGGAAAGGACAGGGAGAGAGGAAAGATGGCGGTGGCATAAGCAGACGTGTTTTGTTTCACTCCCTCCCTTCCTCCCTCCCTTAAAGGGAGTGCGGATGCTGAACATACAAAAAGCGAGGAAAGCAAGACAGGGCGAAGAATACAACACGCGCATGTGGCAAGCGCCAAGGGTCCACGCACAACAAAAGCGAGAGGAGAAAGTCATCCTGGCTATTTCTGCACTAGACTGTTATAGCACTATTATTCCACTTTCACCATCGTATGGAATCCTGGGGTTTGCAGTTTGAACCTCAGCGCAGGGGTCTCAGAAGCACTGCTCCCATTGGCTGTGAGGCCACCTTCTTTTAAAAGGGGGGGCAGGATTGAGGAGCGGCGACCCTTATGAAATGGTTGTTCGACCCCCAAAGGGGTCCCGACCCCCAGGTTGAGAACCACTGTATTAACAGAACATGAAATGCCAGAAGCATGAATCATGGGAAGCTAGACATTGTAAAAGAAATGGAACATATAGGGTGATAAAATGCAACCTTGCCAGAACCACTTGCCAATTAAAAACCATTCTGTTTTGCCATATTTTGTCCTGAGCATAGGTTACTGCCCAGTAGTATTTTGGCATATTTATTCTGGCTCCCCAGAAAAAGCCTGTCTGAGATGGGGGACTCTCCAACAGAACTGCTACCATCAGCATAGCCTCTTGCCTCACATAAGGACCCATATTTTTCTTTTCCCAAGATGCCTGGCAATGGCACCATATTTGTGCCCAGTGACTACCATTGTTTCTTTCTTTCCTGGAAACTCTTCTAGGACAGCACTTGTCCATGGACCACCAGTATCAGTACCACTAGTCCATTTAACCAAGAGCCAGCATCATGTAATGGTTTGAGTGTTGGACTGTGGATTGAAGACCAGGGTTTGATTTCCCACTCAGTCATGGAAAGCCACTTGGTGATCTTGGGTGTGTCACATACACTCAGCCCCAGAAAACTCAGTGATAGGTTTGCCTCCAGGTCACCATAAGTTGGAAATGACTTGAAGGTACACAACAATAAAAAAAGTTCTCCAGTCAAAATGTCTGTGATTTGGGAAAACTGCCTATTTTTATTGATGAAATGTGGGGATTTTTTTTACTATTTAATTCATTCTGATATTGCTAGTCACAAGAAGCAAGGAGTTATGCAGGAGACTAGAAATATTAGTCCCAGTGCAATTGTACACATATCTACTCAGAATCAAGCCCAATTGAATGTAATGGGGCTTCCTCCCAGAAATGTAAATACAGAACTGCACTTCTCTGGCTTCCAACTGATAAATTTTCAAGCATATCTTCTCAACCATGAGGGTTAGGAACTTGATTTGTGTTTTGTTTGTTTGTTGTTTGGAAGAGAAGAACTATGATAGCCTAGGTACCCAGAATACTAAATTCTGCATCTAGTGTATGATTTTGTTTTTCTCTACCCCTGCCAAGAATGGCAGCATGATAAATACCCTGAATTGCCAAACCACTGCCTACAGAGACAGTGACCTTTTGAATGACATTGTTAAACTCTGGGCAGAACACAAAAGCAAACTATTGACATTTTATGTGGACTGTTTGCCCTTTGAACATCAGAATAATTTTAATGAAATTTTGAGAAAAGGCTAATTTGATGTGCTTTGTCAAACCCTTCTGGTGTTTTCTCAGTGACATTTGGATTGAGACAGTAGTTATGCAGACAGATCAGCCAGTATCAGGAAAACTGAAGGTTAGAGATTAATAACTGTTGTTTATTTACAGCTTTTTCCCCCTCTACAAGGTTATCTCAACCACTTATCTTCATCTCTATAAACTGGATTAAGACTGGAATCTTTGGTGACTTACACTGGAATAAATGCCATTACACAAGCAGTTGCACTTTCTAGAGCATGCATGAGTATACACAAGCAGTGTTAACACCAGTGTAACCATTAGGCATTCTAGCAGGTGGCCAGAGTCCTTCATTTCATTTGGTGGTTGTGGAGTGTTTTGAGCCAGACATGGCTGCAGTTCCAAGGCCTCCTCCCCAAGACTTGGTTTGGTACCAAAACTGGCATGCACTAAGATAAGCTTTATTGATGGGAAATGATGCAGAGAAAGCATTCCAGTCATTTTAGCTGCGAACATTCCCTCACAGCAAATGGTAGGACTAGAACTCTAAATGGCTAATTCTACAGAGATTATGCCACGGTCAGAATTCAAGATCCCCATGGTTGGTTGTGGGTTCACTGAATTGCAGTGATGCCCATGGAAGGTGGACTCCCAAAGTTTACATAATACAGAACCAAACACAGGAAATTGTGATGTGCAAGAGTGACTCATCTCCCATCTTAATAGCTATGAGAACTGCACAAGCAGGAAAGCTTACCTGCACAGTCCATTCCCAGCCACACCTCTTTGCCCTATCTTGAACTATCAGGCTAATGCAAAACTATCTAGCATGATCTACTCAATACAAGTTAACCTTTTCTTTGCCACTGGACAGCCATTAATGTTTGGCCATGATCCTAACAAAGATTCTAAAACCCATCAGCCTGGTGGCAGACAGCACATTCACTACAGGAAGTAAGTACACCACTAAGCAACAAATGCACATGAGACATTATGCTGCACGGTTATGTAACACAGTGATGCAGTCCAGTATAACTTCAGCATAGTGCAGCTCCACCCCATGTAAATTTACACTAGGCAATTGCTGAACAGGATCTCAGCCTCAATGCTTTCATACAACCCCAAGACAGAGGTTGTTCTGGCACTCACCAGGTCTGCTGCATGCTCAACAAAAATACCATTTCCAAATCTTATCTTTTGCACCACACTAGATGGAACATCATCTCTTAGATTTGCCTGCTGCTGGATCAGTTGGTGCAGGCGTTTGTTTGGGAAAACATCTTCTGTGCAGATGTAAATAGCACCTGTAATAAAAAGAACTTTTAAGACTGTAGGCGTCCCACCAGCACAATCAGTGTGAACAATATAGGCACAGTGGTGGTTTTTATGGGGTAACTGGAGAAAAACTGTTAATACCGCGTGTCAAAAAAGAGGTCCTGATTTTGCAACCATCTATTAGGCTGCATGAATATGTACGGGAATTTGCCCCACTATTTGGGTTCAAGAATAGAGGCATTCATGAATTAAAAACAGCAAGTTTATTTAACAACATGCTGGCCCAGATGCCACAATTCAAACTCAGCAGTCCGGCACTGAAGCAAACATATTTGTTACTAAATCAGTGTTAACTTTATCTTTACCTCAGATCCCCTTTAAATATCTTTTATTGCAACAGACAGCCAAGACTTAAGATAAAGAAGTAGCAAGAAGTGGCACATGCTTTCTCTCAGGAACTCAATCTGATCCACTTGTATTTTTCACTGCATGCAGAAGTAGCAAGTTTTGAGCACATCTTTGAGGCCTAAGACATTGTGATGAAACTTTGTACAAATGATGTTATCACTAGCAAAAGACTCCTGCTCTTTGAGATTGATGTATGACTATCCATTTTTCTATCTGTCTTCCTTCCATTCATTCTTTCTTTCTTTTTGAACTGTAAAGCTCATAACATTTCTTCAAGCTTTCCCAGACCCCCTGTGAGGATATTGCAGGCCCTCCAAGGGGAGCAACCATAGTTCAGTGATAGAGAGCATGCTTACACGTAGAAAGTTCCAAAGGCAATCCCTGGCATATCCAGTTAAAAGTATTTAAAAGTCCTCTTTATACTGGCAGATGTATTCTTTAAATAGGAAATGGGGACACTGTGGTGTCTGGAGCCTCACTTTGCAGCCTTACCCCCAAGTTTCTAGATACCCCCTCCCAATTTTCTAAACAAATTTGGCCTAAAATTCATCTGAAAAGTGGCCAAAGCGCATCCAAACTGCCAGGAAAACTTGGTAGTTTGGGGCCCCCCATCATCTTCACTACTCCTTACAATGCCCCTCAAAACACTTAAATTTGGTCATACTTCAGCTGCTATCCTTAAGTAAAATGTCACTTTGGGTTGTGCCAGTGTGGCCTACAGGTATGTGTGTGTGTGTTTTTAGTTTGCCCCACTCTCACAGCTGCCTGTCCATTTTATATATGTGCCTAAGGAGGTATACAGTATCCCCTTACATAAGCAGTTCTCCATTTGCCTACAGTGCAATGGGCAAACATCAAGACTGGAAGTCACACTAGGACGGGCTTTTTTCCCAAAAACCCGGGAAAACGTCCCCAAACCGCCACGGGGGATGCTACCTCATTGTCCAGTCAAATCTTTTGAGGAAAAGTAAAGTAAACATGTTTTAAATAAATAAATAAACCCATACAAATTCTTACCAGCTTCTAAACCACCATTTTGTATGGATATTGTACGGAAAGGGCCAACTGCAAAGCAATTTGGGTTTTCCCCCAGCTGAGCTCTCACCAGCAATTTCAGTAATCCCAGTTAGGGGAATGCCACCTTGGAGCAAGCCATCTAGAACCGGACAGCCCAGGCTTAACTTCTTGTGTTGGTTTTTATCTTGGAATAGAAAAAAATTTTTAAAATAACAATTCAGAAGAGTCACAACAAAACAGATTCAAGTGTTTGAGGGGTTGTTGTTTTTAAATTTTCAACATTGAATCCTTTTCCTAGTTCAGGTTTTCACCTCCAAACACTGTTCTATTTCATGCACCTGATCCAGAAAAGGAATAAGCACAGGTTTTTCCCGTGGTCTCTGTGCCTTCATACACTAGGAGCTTTAGCGCCTGCGCGGTACGTTGGGAAAACTTTGAGCTTTTTCGCTTGGCGGGAACCCCTCCCCCACGCCGGTACTGCGCATGCTCCTCCCGCCGAGCAACGGTCTCTCCTCAGTTCTTTCTCGTCCGCCGCCGCGTACGGAAGGTTTCTTTAGTTTGTTCCTCTCACGTCGTGCTTGGCTTGCTTTTTTTCACGGTTTTACGGGAATTTTCCAAATTGTCTTTGACCTCTCTTTCGGACTCCCCCTTTTTTTTTCCCGTCTTTTGGATTTCGGAGTTTGGCGTTTTTTCGTCTTATGTCCGCGCTTTTTAAGAAGTGCGTGTCCTGCGGCCGCAAGGTTGCCCTCAACGACGGCCATAAGGAGTGTCTCTTCTGTTTGGGCGAGTCCCACAACATCCGGACTTGCCCAATTTGCAGGGATTTTACTCCGCAATTTTTCCCCGCAACCGCTCCGCGAGACTAAATCTTTTTGTTGGGAGCAGTCTCTGCGGGCGAAGACGAGACCTCCACCTCCAAGATGGCCGACAAGAAGACGACCACGCCATCGACGGTATCGGCGGCTCCCGGGCCCCGTCCCCCCGTCGGTATCGGGCTCGGTACCGGCAAAAACGCCGATCTCGGCGTTCCGAGGATCCCGAAGCTGTCGGCGGCTGCCAAGTCAGCTAAAGGATCCTCGAGGGCGAGGGAAGGCTGAGGCTCCCCTTACGGAGACGCCTGCAAAAAAGCGCCCTGCTCCGGACGGAGGCAAGGGAAAAGGAAAAGGGAAGAAAAAAGAAGAAGGGAAAGGAACCCTTTCCCGGCGGGGGACGCTCAACCTCCCCCCTCCTCCTCCTCCCAGCAGCCTTCCAAAGGGCGAGGCGAGTCCGTCGACCTCTCGGAGGATGAGATCGAGGACGTTCCCCAACAGCGCCCGGACTCGCCTTGGCAGACCCTCCAACCCTGGTGGAGGAGCGCCACCCCCCCTTTTAGCCGTCGCAGGTCGGCCGACCTGCAGCAGAGAGAGCCCTCTGCTTCTCCGGAGCGGCTTTTCACCTTTCCGGTCCCGGCCGCTCTTCCGAGCGTCCGGTGGCCTCGCCGCCTCCGAGGGAGACAAGAGAGGAACAACCTCGCTCGTCTGCCTCCAAACATTTGGCGTCCTACGTGGCCAGGGGACCGGGGGAATCTGAGTGGAGAGAGCGCCCGGCCTTTTTCCCGGGCCCCTTCGCCATCGTACCGGGTGGAACCCTCGTGGCCCGAGTCGCTGGGAGCCCTTTCCCGGGGGTCCCGGTCACCTCGTCGACAGCGCGAATCGCGCTCGCCTAAAAAAGGGGACGAGGCTCGGGACCCCCGACGCCGAAGCCGATCTCCGCGGACCGCCGCTCCTTCAGCCGCTCTCCCTCCCCTCGATATCATAGGGCGAGGGAGCCTTCACCACGGTATCGGGCGATATCGCCACCTCCAGGGTCACGGCGACGGCGAACCCCGCCCCACGGAGTCGGTGGTGACTGAGCGGGCTCGACGACGTCAGCCTGCCAGACTACCCCGGTCACCACCAAGAGGGTGAAGTCCGTGGCACCAATTTCCCCAGCGGGGCGCTGCTGCTACCCCCCCGCCCCGGCTGCGGAGAAGCCTAAAGGGAAAGGGAACACCTTCCCGGGGATACGGGAAGGGGCCGGGGAGCGAGCGGCGAGAGGACTCACCGAGCTCGGAGTCGTACGACTCGAGTGCGGAGCTTTAGGTGTCTGAGGGCGGCCCCCCAGGAGTCTCCTCCGTTGGGATTCGGGGCCCTTCCCAGATTCTGCTCCAGAGGACGTCCACCAGTTTTCTGCGATGCTGCTCCGCATGGCCACTACCCTCGGCCTTAAGATCGCCGATGCGGAGCCGGAGGATGACGATCCAGCCTTCTCCGTTTTCGAGGAGAAGCGACCTTCCAACGGCCCCGCTGCCCTCCTTTCCCGCCCCGGGTATCCAGACTGGTGAAGGCCGCCTGGGAAAACCGGCCTCGGCTCAGCCGATACCGCAGCGGTTAGAAAAACCTCTACAGGGTGCAGAAGGATAACGCCGGTTATCTATTTAATCACCCTGCACCGAACTCTGTGGTCGTCGAGTCCGCGCAGACGAAAGGCTCCGGCAGGCAACACACCACCCCGCCGGGCAAAGAGGGGAGGAAATTTGGGCGCCTACGCAAGGAGGTTCTATTGGCTGCCTCCTTGCAGATCAGGCTGTCCAACACTAGGCTTGCCTCGCGGCATACCTGAAGAAGGTGCTCGATCGCCTGCAACCAGCGATGGAAGCGGTACCGGGGGGCATCCGCCAAATCCTTTCCCCCATTTTCAATGAGGCCATCTCCATCGCTCGGCACCAGATGGCCTCCTCCCGGCACGCAGTGGAGATCGCCTCCCGGGTCATGGCGGGACCCCCGGTTCCCCCGCCATGCTTGGCTTCGACCGGCCGACATCCAGGAGGACACCAGAAGGAGGATTGAAGATCTCCCCTTCGACGGTGAAGGCCTATTCAATTCGTCCACAGACGAAGCTTTGGACAATCTCGTCAAGGCGAGACTGACCGCAAAAAAGATCGGGCTGCAGCCGGCCACGCAGACCCGCAGGGCCTCCACCTTCCGACCATCCTGGCCGGGCCCATCTTCCACCTCGTCGTTCCAGCGTTTGGCCCAGTCTGGACAGTCGAGACCGTCCTCCGGTCATCGGCCAGACGCAAAGATTAAAGGGGGCGCCCGCCTTCGTCGAAGAAGTCCTCCTCCGGAAAACCGGTTTTCTGCCTGGCCAAACCCCCCAATACCCACTCTTCAGCCTACCATCAGCGCTCGGAGACCGACCGACTCTCCCCTCGACACCTAGCGGAGTGGCAGTATGTCACTACGGACTCTTGGGTGCTTTCCATCGTCCGTCTTGGCTACGCCATCGAGTTTCCCCAATTCCTCCTCGCGGCGTTTATTACTCCACGCCGTCGAGTCCGGCCCTCCTTTGGGAAAAGATCTAATCCCCCCTCCAAAAAAGGGGGGGGTGGGGGCGGCTCCCCCAAGAGGCCAAGACCACCGGCTTCTTCTCCAGGTACTTCACGGTACCAAAGCCGACGGGACCCTCCCGGCCCCACCCTAGACCTCAGAGGGGTGAACTACTACATCCGCCCCAAAAGGTTCAAGATGGTCACGATACCGTCGATCCTACCCTTCCTACATCGGGGGGGAAATGGTTCGCCTCCATCGATCTCCGAAAAACGCATACTTCCATATCGCCATTCGCCCGCAGCACAACGGTACCTCCGCTTCGCAGTCGACGACACCTGTTACCAGTACAAGGTGCTGCCGTTCGGACTCTCGACTGCCCCAAGGGTCTTCACCAAGTGCATGGCCCCGGTGGTATCCTACCTGCGGACGAAGGGCGCTTCCGTCTTCCCCTACCTCGACGATTGGCTGTTGGTGGGGTCCTGCAAAAAGAGACTTTACCACGACGTCCACATGACGTTGTCACTCCTGACCCGCCTTGGTCTACGAGTGAATCCGAAGAAGTCCCACCTCGAGCCGGCGAGGATCTTGGACTTCATCGGGGCGACGCTCGACTCGACCTCCGCCAGGGCGTACCTACCAGAGTCTCGAGCACAAACTTTGATCCGGGCCGCCGCTCACGCTCGTACGGCCCCGACGTTATCTGCGAGAAGCGTCCAGCAGCTCTTGGGCTACATGGCTGCGACGACCGCTGTGACATATCTCGCCAGGCTGAGAGCAAGACCTCTTCAACACTGGTTCGTCCGCATATTCGACCCCCTGCGAGACGAACAGACACTCCGACTGCAGCTGCCGGGAGACGTCCGCTCATCCCTCCGATGGTGGCAGTCGCGACGCAATCTCATGTCGGGGATGCCTTTCCAACAGCCGACACCGAAGGTGACGGTAACGACCGACGCCTCCCTGTATGGATGGGGTGCCCACTGCGGCGATCTCAGAGTCCGCGACAGATGGACCGACGACGAGACCGCTCTCCATATCAACGCGCTGGAGCTGCTTGCCGTCTGGAAAGCCCTACGGGCGTTCCGCCATGCCGTGGCGGGGCGCACGGTCCTGATTCTGACGGACAACACCACCGCCGTCTGCTACATCAACAGACAAGGTGGGACTCATTCCACGACCCTGCTCGACATCGCGCTCGGCCTGTGGGAATGGTGCATTCGCCTGCACACGCATCCCGTGGCGGTTCACCTGGCCGGGCAGGAGAACACCACGGCAGACGCCCTCAGCAGGGACACCTCATCCCATCACGAATGGTCTCTCTCCGGAGAGGCGTTCAGACTGATTCGGGACCGCTGGGGCGAACCATCGATCGACCTCTTCGCGACCAGGGAAAA
Source organism: Ctenosaura bakeri (assembly GCA_948474755.1). Classification (NCBI taxonomy): domain Eukaryota; kingdom Metazoa; phylum Chordata; class Lepidosauria; order Squamata; family Iguanidae; genus Ctenosaura; species Ctenosaura bakeri. Next base: position 115,749 of record CAOLHI010003809.1, read on the forward strand.
CGCGAAGTGTCGCCGATTCTGTTCCAGAGCGGGCCACGATCGTGCCTCCATCGGGGACGCTTTCCAGTTTCCGTGGACCGGGGAACTCCTCTACGCGTTCCCCCCGGGTTCCCGCTGCTCGGCCGGACGATATCGAAGATCCTCGCCGACCGAGCCGACGCGATCCTGGTAGCCCCGTACTGGCCGAGGCAACATTGGTTCGCACCCCTGCTACAAGCCGCGCGAGACGACCTGCTCCGGTTGCCACCGACACCGGACCTGCTCTCCCACTCCGGCGGCCGAGTCCTCCATCCGGACCTGCCACGCCTGGCCCTCCATGCCTGGAGGATATCGCACTAGACGATCCCGTGCTCGGTACCGTCCTCGTCGCGGCCAGGAAGGAATCCACCCGTCGCAACTATCAATACAAGTGGCGACGCTTCCTGACCTTCGCTAACGAGAGGAGTGAGCCGGTATCGCCCGCGGGGCTCTCGACCGTCCTGCACTTCCTCCTGCACCTCCGGCAACAGGGCCTGGCGTTTCCATCCCTGAAGGTGTATCTCTCCGCGATCGTGGCATACCAACCGCCACGATCTGCTGCCTCGGCCTTCTTCAGGAACGATACCGTTAAGCGGTTCCTGAAAGGACTTCATCATCTCTACCCGCCGGTATCGCCGCCGCTACCGCCGTGGTCCCTCTCGCTGGTGCTCTCGCAGCTGACGAAGCCGCCCTTCGAGCCGATGGCGACCTCGGATGACAGGCTCCTGACAATGAAAACTGCCTTCCTGGTAGCGGTGACCTCAGCGAGGCGAGCGGGTGAGATCACAGCTCTTCGTTCCGATGAGCCCTTCACGGTCTTCCACAGGGACAAGGTGGTCCTGAGACCTGACATCTCGTTCCTGCCAAAGGTGGTGTCCAGTTTCCATCTCAACCAGGATATCATCCTGCCTGCCTTCTTCCCGAACCCGACGACACCGTTGGAGCGGTCCCTCCACTCCCTGGACGTGCGTCGGGCATTGGCTTTCTACAAGGACAGGACTGCTTCCTTCCGACAGACGCCGCATCTCTTTGTTTGCTATGGGCGACGTCGGAGGGGCCTAAAGTGTCCACCCAGCGCTTCTCCAAGTGGGTGGTGAGGACTATTGAACTGGCGTATGAGCTCGCGAGGAAGCCTCCGCCAGTCCTGCTTCGAGCCCACTCCACCAGAGCTGTGGCTACTTCTGCGGCCCTCCTGCGAGGAGTTGACCTGCATGAACTCTGCCGTGTGGCGACCTGGTCCCAACCATCGACCTTCGTGCGCCACTACAGGCTCGACTGCCGGTCGCGCAGAGATGCCCGGTTTGGACGTGAGGTGTTGGCTTCCGTGCTGTAGGACCTGACCCGCCGTCCGACCGGTAAGCTACACAGTCTCCTAGTGTATGAAGGCACAGAGACCACAAAGAAGAAGAACAGGTTGCTTACCTGTAACTGTGGTTCTTCGAGTGGTCATCTGTGCCATCATACACACCCGCCCTTCCTCCCCTCTTTCTCAGGTCCCTGTAGGTTCTACGGCGGACGACAGAAACTGAGGAGAGACCGTTGCTCGGCGGGAGGAGCATGCGCAGTACCGGCGTGGGGGAGGGGTTTCCCGCCAAGCGAACAAGCTCTAGAAGTTTCCGAACGCTACCGCGCAGGCGCTAAAGCTCCTAGTGTATGATGGCACAGATGACCACTCGAAGAACCACAGTTACAGGTAAGCAACCTGTTCTTTTATGCTTTCATGGGAAGCCCAGCAGCTCTGCAATGGCAGTGATGAACCATTCCCTGATCTACAGAACTCATGCAGAGTGCTGGTCAATCTAAGTAGTTAGACAACAGTATAAACTGTTCAAGTTTGTTTATGTAACTGTGATTATGGAACTTTTATTTCAGAGGTATTATCCTGAAATACCTATACCTATCTATTTGATACAGCAAATTCTAGGTTACTGGGTTTTTCCCCACTGTTTATATCTCTTCTTTTAAAAATATTTAGCTATATTTAGAGAAGCGTACAGAATTTTAGAAGATAAAACAAGAACCTAAAAGGTGATCTCAAAGAAAAACGAACAGAAATTAAACAGGGACCACAAGCCTAAATTCAATTGTTACTTCTAACCAGGGTAGAATTCCCCTCCTCCATTCAATGAGTCTACTCTAGTTGGTTAAAGCAAATGGACTTAGGCCATAAAGTATACCAACCAGCATATATCATTTAGAGGTACTCCTTTAAAAAAAAGTATCTAAAATAAAAGTTTTAAGTGCACATTTGAAAACAACAAAGAAGGAACAAGAAGAACAGGATTTCACAGGTTATTGTCTTTTGTCTTCCACAAACCCCCATACATTTATAGGGGAAAATAAAAAAGGCATAAGAAACTGAAAAAAAACCACACCCAGGTTATTTTTCTAAAGCATCGTAAAAGCAACAACAGCAATGACCAATACAGAAAAAAAGTGGAGTCATTTACCTGTAAGGACAGGGTTTTTTCTCACTGCATTAGAAATTGTTCTCAGCAGGTACTGTACATCCGCACTAGATAACTTTGTCACCCTTTGCAAATCTGCCTGAGAAAGATTAAAAATCTCTCTGACTGATTTTAGGTTTGCTGAAATGAGAAGAGTGATAAAGTATAACTAACTTTGTCATTGTTGTTTTCCAAGTGAAGAATAACAGCTGCAAAATATAAGAACCAAGCATTTATTATTATTTTAATCTGGGGACTTAAATTCAGAACAGGTTTGTATAAGATTGTGCTGACTGTTTCTCCCTTGGTACCTATTTCTATGAGAGTTAGCATGGTGTAGTGATTTGAGTATTCAAGTAAGACTCAGGAAGACTAGACTTCAAATCTCTGCTCAGCCATGGAAACCCACTGAGTAATCTTGGGCACCTCATGCTTTCTCAGCTTTAGAGGAAGGCAATGGCAAACCTCCTCTGAATATATCTTGCCAAGAAAATTCTACAAAAGAGTTCCCATAAATCAGAGTTGACTTAAAGGCACCAACCACTACCTACTTCTGCACCAGAGATAGAGAACATCCTGAGGAAAATTTTCCCAAGCTAAATACAGAAAGGGAAAGTTCTCTTGCATAGTTAATATGCTAAAATAACAATGGCATGGTGTGCTAATATAAAAAGAGGGATACAGAGAGAGACACATTACCTTTCTTAATAGCTGCAATCACTCTAGGGTTCATATCAAGCTGATCCCAGTCCATTTGTTGACAAATGCAAAGCCAGAAAATATTCTGTAACACAGCAAATATATTAAGTGTTGATAAGGAATGTAACAAAAAAAAACACCAGAAAGATGCTACTAGAAAGAGCAGTGGTCATTTTACTCATTATTTGTTTAAAATGTTTGGGCTTTTAAATTTTCAGTTGCTGAACAGATAGAACAAAGTAATCACCTTAAGATTTTTCTGTATCAAGCAATATGATGAGACCATGAGCTATGAAACTCTAAAAAGAGACACTTAATTCAGATGAATAGACATGAAGTCTGAATGCCCCCACATCCCCAAAACATCTTTTAAATATAGTGGCCCCTCAACTTTATTGAGGGTTTGGGGAAAATAACCCTTGCAAAAGTAAAAAAATAATCAAAACCACCCCTCACAAATAACACCCTCCCAGCTGAGTGAGCACTCCTCCCCTATTCCCTTGCCTTTTACTTTGGCACACATGCCTTCCTTCTCTGCACCCAGGCAAAAGGCAAGCAAATGGGAGCAGGCAGCCTTGCATGTGGAGAACCCACACTTGTGCCTTCCTCCCCCCCCGCATTCGCTTGCCTTTTGCCTGGGCATGCATGCCTTCCTTCTACATGCCTGGAGAAAAAGCAAGCAAATGAGGGGGTAGCCCTGTGCATGGAGAAGGCACAAATGTGCTTCTCCCCATTCCCTTGCATTTTCGTTGGGCGCACCATGTCTTCCTTCTCTGCACCTTCTCTATGCCTGGGCAAAATGGGAGGAGAATGGCGGGGAGAAGGCTCACATGTGCCCTCTTTTTCCACAAGCAGGGCTCCCCTCTCCCATTCACTTGCCTTTTGCCTGGGTGCACCAAGGAAAAGGCAAAGGAATAGCAGGGAAGAATTGGGGGGGGGCAAGTGGAAGTCCCACGAATAATCAAATTCATGAAGATCAAACCCACGAACGTGGAGGGAGGACTGTATTGTATATTGCCTTAATTAGAAAACTATCCCCTTCAAAATAAAAAAAAATAATTCTTGGCTAACTATAAAGCCATTTTTGACAATAGCACACAACTGAATTATAACAGAAATGTGGTGTATGGCAATATGCTACGTGGGGTGTTTAAAAGGTACCCTATTTGCTGACGTATAAGGCTTTTCCCCCTGAGAAATACTGTTTGAAAACGGAGTGCGTCTTATACTCCAGTATTTGCCGCTGTATAAATGGGGCGCGTCTTATACACCAGTGCGTCTTATACACCAGCAAATATGGTACTTTCAGGGTGGAGCAGCATTCACCCCTCGTGTCTTTATTCGTCCGAATGATTTAGCTGCGCTTTCAAGCTTCACACAAATCAGGAAGTGGGAATAAGGCACCAACTTCAGCCTGGTAGCAGGTTGTTAAGTGAAACAGGTAACACAAGGAAGTAAGCGCCTTACCTGGACGTGTCCTAATGGGATCTACTTCTGAGCAGAGATGCACAGGCTTTGCAGGTGGAAGGACGCTGGGAGCATGAAGTCATGTTCCAATTCCCATGGGGCCTCCTCTTAGTCCAAGGCCATTTCCGCACGAGCCTGTTATAGCGGGATGATTCCACTTTCAACCTCCTATGGAATCCTGGGGTTTGCAGTTTCGGGAGGGGCCGGCCGGCCCCTCCCGAAACTGCAAACCCCAGGATTCCATAGGAGGTTGAAAGTGGAATCATCGCGCTATAACAGGCTCGTGCGGAAACGGCCCAATACAGGGTTACAGCCTCAGACCTGTAGCTACAGTCAGCAAAAACCAGTGAGGAAAGCCAGCCCCTGAGAAAAGCCCTTAAAAGAAGAGCCACCCAACCTAAGGCCATTTCCACACTAGACTCTTATAGCGCTATTATTCCACTTTCAACCCCCTTTGGGATCCTGGGCTTTGCAGTTGAGGGAGGGGCCTCTGAGGGGCTTCCCTAAACTGCAAACCCCAGGATTCCATAGGAGGTTGAAAGTGGAATAATAGCGCTATAACAACCTAATGCGGAAATGACTTTAGTCCCACAAAACCAAGCTGTTTAGGGTTGTCTTTAAATTTTATTTTTTAATTTTAATTTTTAATTTAATTTTTTCAAAATTTAAATGTTGACATTACCTCAGAATAACTGTCTAATCGTTACTGGTCAATCAACATTGTAATTACATGAAATCTCATTAAATAAATTTAAATAACTGCATTTCTAAATCAAGGATTCGCACCTACTGAGGAGGCCCGTCGTGACACAAGGCCGTCGTGACTGAGGAGGCCCGTCGTGACACAAGGAGGCCCCAATCCCGTAGAGGTAACGTAGACCAAGCACACTGGCCAGGAGTCCTCTGAGCCCGCGCAAGCCCTGAGCCAATCACAGGGCTCGAAATAAAGTGACGATTTACTACAGCCCAATCCCGGGAAGCTTCTTACTTTGCTGCCTCTTTCTCCCGTAAAAACAACATCCCTCAGTCTCTCCACAGGCGCGAGAACGCCATTCACGCATGCGCATTGTGGGGCGTATGGCGCTCCCCTTCTTTCCCAGCCTCCCCCGTTCATCTTCCTCACGGATTGGTCGAGAAAGAAAGGCCGATGGGGGAGGAGAGGGAATTCAGACCCGCTTCCGCCCCGCCCTCATGTCGGGCGGACAACAACAGCCGTCCCCAAAAAGGGAACGCTTTTCGGTTTTCATTGACCAGGAGCGACGTCTATCTATTTCGAGAGCCGCTGATTGGGTAAGTGCGCAGGGCTACCGGCTTCCCATTGGGCGGCGGCGGAGGGCGGCGGCTTGGGCGCGTCGCCGTGTGGCGGCGGCTGGGGTAGCGGTGGCGCTGAGGGGAAAATGTCGGGCCGGGAGGCCCCCGATGGCAAGAAGTTGGTTCGTTCGCCCAGCGGGCTCCGGATGGTGCCCGAGAGCCGGGCCGCGCGGAGTCCCTTCGGGCTAGAAGAGCCGCCGTGGGTGCCCGATAAGGAGGTAACCGTGGCGGGGGACCCTTGGGCTGGAGGGCCGCTTCCCTCCGTCTTCCCCTCAGTTTCTCGCCGGCCCTCCTCGGAGTCCTCCCCCCTCTTCTTCCTCGGCCTTGAGCTTCGGGGGTCCCGGCAAGGGGAGCGGGGAGGCCCTCCTGGGAACCGGAACCTCCGCCTCGGCTCCCCCCACATTGAGTGAGGGTCTCTTTCCCCCGGGCTGAGGGGCCCCCTGCAGACGGGTTGCAGCCCGGTGAGGCGATAGGTTGCCCTGCAGTCGCAGAATCGTTTCCCGAAAGCGTGTGTGTGGCTCTTTCTGCACTAGCCTGTTATAGGCCATCTCCGCACTAGCCTGTTATAGCGCGATGATTCCACTTTCAACCTCCTCTGGAATCCTGGGGTTTGCAGTTTCGGGAGGGGCCGGCCAGCCCCTCCCGAAACTGCAAACCCCAGGTTCCAGAGGAGGTTGAAAGTGGAGTCATCGCGCTATAACAGGCTAGTGCGGAAATGGCCATAGTGCTATTATTCCACTTTCAACATCCTATGGAATCCCGGGGTTTGCAGTTTAGGGTCTCAAGGGGGACTAGATCAAAGCATATGCAAGATATTAAAAAGTTAAAACCAGCTAATTGAGTTGGGCTTAGAATCATAGAGTTGGAAGAGACCCCAGGGGCCATCGAGTCCAACCCCCTGCTATGCAGGAACACCCATCAAAGCATTCCCAACAGATGGCCATCCAGCCTCTGCTTAAAAGCCTCCAAACAAGGAGACTCCACCACACTCTGAGGCAGCATATTCCACTGCCGGACAGCTCTGACCATCAGGAAGTTCTTCGTGAGGTTCAGGTGGAATCTCCTTTCCTGCAGCTTGAATCCATTGCTCCTTGTCCTGGTCTCTGAAACAGTGGAAAACAAGCTCCCTCCGTCCTCGACATGACATCCCTTCAAATATTTAAACATGGCTATCATGTCCCCTCTTAACCTTCTCTTCTGTAGACTAAACATACCGAGCTCTCTAAGTCTAACCTCACAGGGCACAGCTTCCAGATCCTTCACCATTTTGGTCGCCCTCGTCTGGACACGCTCCAGCTTGTCGACATCCTTCTTGAATTGAGGTGCCCAGAACTGGACACAGCATTCCAAATGAGGCCTAACCAATGCAGAATAGAGTGGTACCATTACCTCCCTCAGTCTAGACACCATACTCCTATTGATGCAACCAAGAATTGTGTTGACTTTCTTGGCTGCCGCATCACACTGCTGACTCGTGTTCCATAGAATCTTGAAAGTGGAATAATAGCACTATAACAGACTAGTGCGGAAATGGCTTATATATTTTAAAAATATTTCAGTGGAAAACTAGCCCCAAGTATCAAAAGTAATGCTAGGATTCCATATGCTGCTTTTCCATTTGCAAGGAGAAAGTTGTGTGTGTGTGTGGGGGGGGTTATTGGGATCTAAGAGAGGGAACTGTGTATTTCACTTGTAATCTGAAGTATACACTATATAAAGGCAAAATCGAGTGTTATAACCTGTATTAGAGGCTTTGTTCTCTTATAGTTCTGTCCCCTTGTTATAATCTGCATATACAGTCAACCCTCTACATTAGCGGGTTTCCACTTTTGCAGATTTGATTATTCATGTGTTACAGTTGGCCCTCCACGTTTGCTAGCGTTAGGTGCACAGGACCCTTGCAAAAGTGGAAAAGTCACAAATATCAAAAAGTGTGTGTATCTGTGTCTGTGGAAAGGGGACCAAAGCATGATGGAAAGAGCAGGTACCCAGGGTCCAAACCAGGTCAGGGAAAGGAGAGATAAATAGAGTGGGGTGACATGGTGGCCCTCTCTCTTGCCCATCTTCTTCCTTGGGTGGGGAATATTGGGAGAGGGTTTGTGGTGCTCTGGAGGACCAAAGGTGGGTTTTTAAAGGGCTTCATGGCCTGATTGGAGCCACTGAGAGGGAAGGTTCCCCCAGAAAAGAAACACCTGAGGTGGTGGGGGGTAGGAGTTGAAGAAACACACAGATGATCAAATCTGTGAAAGTTAAACCCACAGTTGTGGAAGGCTGACTGTATTTGCTTTCACGTCTGCTGCCTCCCTATGCCATTTTTAATAGGGACTGCATGCCACGTGAGACTGAGAAACTGCGAACGAGTCTTGTAAGTACTGGAGGTGGCAGTAAGCCCCACTGGCCACCCACTTCTGCCTTGTGAGAGAACTCTGATTCCTCAAAGGAATCCTCGGTGGGTTGAATATGCTGATCATACTTTTCTGTGTGTTAAATATGGTTTGCAGGGGCTTAGAGTTATACACAGTTTATTCAGTTTCACGGGGGTCCTGTGCCCCTAACCCTAGCAAATGTGGAAGGATGGCTGTAATAGGCTTTGTCCACTATAGTTGAAATGTGTAGAAATGACCCCAACACCCCCTTGTTTAAACTCTAGTCTCATCTGTATATCTAATCTTTTTTTCAACGGTATCTTGATTTCTCCTTTTTCCTGATGTGACCATAGGTTTATTTGAAGGTTCCTCACCAAAGGTCTCTTTTTCAGATTAGAGCTTTGCTTTAAAATGGGAATACTAACTATGTAAGTCCAGTACTGTCACTGTTTAAAGTGTTTTTCAAAATAATAGTTAAAGTGATACATCCCTACTCCAAGAATCTTCTAGTTCATAGGTATAGGAAGATAGAAAAATGCAATAAGAGATGCATATATCGGAGTTATATTCATATAAGCTTCATTTCAGTAGGCCTTTCTCAAACTTTAAACCCTGAAAGAACTCTTGAAATAATTTTCAAGTCTCAGGGAGCCCGTGCATAAAATAATTATTAAGATGACTTTTTTAAAAGTGTGCATTTTCTTTTTCAGTCACAATCTTCCATGGAAACCCCCACGGACCTCTTGCAGAACTTTAGGGTTCCAGGGAATACTGGTTGAGTAACCCTGGGTTAAGCTAAAGATTTCAGAAAAAAGATAAGCTTTGAGAGATACTATAATATTTTTAAGTAAAGGAGAGGGACCACCTCATAGGTGTTCTAGAATAGCTGGAACAAGGAAAAATGAAACGGTTATGTCTGTTTTATTCGTGCTTTAATTTTTGTTATCAGGTTTTGTTCATTGTTTGTGAGCGCCTGGGTATTCATTCTAGGAGAAAGACTGCATATAAATGGGATAGACAAAATAAATAATTTTGCAGGGTGGGGGGAATGGGCAAACTGTGGTCCTGGAGCCACATGAGACTGTTTTGCAGACACTGATATCTTCAGGTTTTGGCCAGAAAATGAGGAATTATCTCTTTTGGAAGGAGTCCAGGAGCAAGAGTTGACCTGGTAAAGAGATAGCAGTGCCTTACTGCACTGTTTAGTATGTTTTATGTTTTTCAAGAGCAGACGTGGACTTCAGCTGCTTCAAGCATTTTGTTTTAGAGGGGACCTCTCCATGTGGCTCCTGGAGAGTTCTAGGGGCAGAAAATTGACTACCAGAACTGCTGTTGTTGTCTGAACTAAGAGAAGTGAGTTACTGCCAGTGAGAAAGTGAAGAAGGTATGAGGAGTGAGATCAGAGAAGAGACAGTTGCCTTTATTAAGGTGGGCCATGACAGAGGGTTAAATTAGAGAAAGGAGGGTTTATTTCATTGAACAGCCCTTGAGATAAGAGTTGGTTTGAAAATAGACTGCAGTGTCTGTTGCAGGGTTGCACAAACATTTTGGCCTTGAGGGGCATACCTAGGGTTTCCTGGGGGACTAGAGGCTGTGTGTAGACAGCTTCCAATGCTCAAACCACTACGCCATGCTGATGCGCTCTCTCTCTCTCTCTCTCTCTCTCTCTCTCTCTCACACACACACACACACACACACATTTGCATACAGACAAAAAATTTTGATTCTTACCAATATAGACCTAAGTGTGCCAAATGTATAGCTCAGTTCTATGCAAATCTCTTTAGAGGTGAGCTTCAGTGCATCACCTTTCGGGTCTACAAAGCAGCTCTAATATGTTTTTATGTTCAGTTAGAATAAAGACACAGAATACATTGAGAGATGCCTTTCAAAAATGCAAACCAACAACTTCCACACCTTCTCTTTACATGGCCTTTTAAAATAACATATTCTTATAATATTTTTAAATATATAAGGAGTATGATATTTAAAATTTAAATACTTTAAATTGTTGTTATTATTGATGAATAATCAGAGATAGGAATGGGGTTTCCTTATTTAGCCCTAAAGAAAGACCCCCCGCTTCCCATTTGATTCCACTGTGGATTGCTGTCTCAAGGCTGCTAATAGCAGTGGTACATTTCCTGACAATGCTGCATGTAGTTTTGGAGGTCATGTTGAATGTTATGAACTGTAATGGAACATGAAAAGTGGAATCCTACCAAAATGGGTAAAAGCATCTTCTATCAGTAGAAGGCAGGTCCCAGATCTAAATCAGTGTGTCTAACTGTGAACAAGTACTGCTATTTCTGTTATTTGCATCACATAGTTATGCTTGAACCATGCATGAGATCTTTATTAAGCAACTGGAATTGTTGATGAAATGTGTGGGACACCAGTCTGTCTCTAACTAGCAGTCAGTGCCCTCTGTTGTTTATCTGTTGAGCATTGTGCTGTAAAAGCCAATTGGCTTATGTCAAAACCAGATGAGTGTGACAATTCCATTCATCTGTTGTTCTGTGAAATTCCTGTGCAAAATTTTCATAGCTGTTTGGTTGTGAGAGACCGTTTTCCTTTATTCAAACAGGATAAGGGAGTAAAGAGAACTAGAAGAAATTATTTGTTCAAAGGTATCATTCTTTTGAGATACTGTTTGTGTAAGAAAAACAAACAAACAAATCTTTCGTGCCATTTATGCTTTCTTCCATTGTTGGTTGCTGTAGTTCATCCACTATTTGAGTCAACCATAAAGAGCCTTTATTTTGTGTTGCCTATCTTGTAAACAGTGCTATGGATCTCTGTTGTAGAATTGTCTAGTGTCAAAAATGGGATGGTGCATCATTCAGAACTGGCTTGGTGTCAGAGCTGAACAGTTGCTTTAAAGTAGCCTTCACATAACTAGCAATGACAGTAGCTTTTGTGTAGTTTCTTAATGGTATCCTTTCCGTCAACAGAGTCTGAGACAAGGAATGCGTGGCTTTCCAGATGTTGCTTGATTTCAGATCCTGTTACCCTTACCCAGCATAGTCACTGGTGAGGAATAATGGGAGTTGCAGTTGAGAAGCATCTGGAAGGTCACACATTTTTCACCCTTAAACTTTTTTTTGGAATCTAGTGCATTTTGCTGTGGAGTAGGCCTGATTTATTCAGCAGCTCTAGAAGGCTACTGTAGCAGTTTGTGATTCTGTTTCGTAATCCATCTCTTTTTACCAGCCATTTCCTCTTTTCAAAGTCACCTTGAATTTGGAAAGTTTGCTTTAAAAACCCATTCTGATAATCACTGAAATGAGACTAAGTTTTGGTAAAATATTAATATGGGACTGGTTTATTGGAAATTTTCTACCTCTCATTTAGCTTTCATTATTGGTTAGTATTTCTTTTTATATGTACAATAGCAATAGAATTCACAAATTTTCTAATGTATTGAAATCCTTATACATCTTAACTCAGAAGTAAGTACAGTTGCCAGTCCACATTCACTAGGGTTAGGAGCACAAGACCCCTGCAAAAGTGGAAAAACTGCAAATATCAGTATATATGTGTGTGTGTGTGTGGGAAGGGGACTGAGGCATGTTGGGGAGAGTGGGCACCCAGGATCCAAACCAGGTCAGGGAAAGGAGAGGGAAACTGGGGGCTGGCATGGTGGCCCTATGCTTCCTCTCTTTCACCCATCTCCTCCTTTGGGTCGGGGGAGGCATCAGGGTAGGGTTTGTGGTGCTGAGAAATCAGAGTGTGAGCTATCCTTAGCTGGCCAGGCAGTGGCTGATGGTGTTTTTATAAAGCACTGGGCCTAATCAGGGAGAGGGAAGGCTTCCCTGGAAAAGAGGCACTTGAGGTGCAGGGGTTGAAGAAACTCATAAGTTATCAGATGCATGAATGTTAAACCCATGAATGTGGAGGACCAACTGTAGCATTAGTTTCAGTGTGGTTTACTACCACGTTGGAATATAATGATTGTTAAACCTTAAGGTTGTACTGAGAATTTAAAGGAAGTTAGTATTAGTGGCATTCTTTGCTCTGAATATACTGCAGTTAGTGTGTGGCTGACAAAACAATTTGTGTTCAGTTTGTTTTATCAAGCCCTGGCGTTTTAAAGAGGACACTGCATTGAAAAAGACACAAAATTCCTCTCATGTTTCATAATCTAGGTGCTGTGAAACTTTCTGTCTGAGAAGTCACAGACAGAGTGCTTGCTTAACTCAGTTTAAATAATGCCAGTTCTCACTTCAGTATGCTTAGAGATTACAAAACAGGTCAGGGATGACAAGTATGAGACAGATGTATAGCAGACAAAACTATTAACCTGGTATTCCAGGAAAAGGTATGCTGGAAAATTCTTGACTGCATGTCAGGGTATGTAGGCTGAAGACAGGTTGTTGGTTTTTTTGACCAAGAAAACAGTAAAATACAAGCATTTATGGCACTAGCAAGAAAAGTTAGACATTTTTTTTCACTTGGTCTTGTAGTTTCTGTAACTTGTGTAGTTTCTGTAGCTTGTCTTCTGCAAACCTTTGTGAGGTAGAGTTAAGGGGAAATACTTTGTATTAACTTTAGTGAATTCTTTTTGCTCTCGTTGACCCCCTTAGTGGTAACATCCACCCAAGCATATCTAACCATGTCATCCTGTCTCTAAGGGTTGGACTGCTGTTTAGTAAAATGAACTTCAGGTATTCTTAACGGTTAAAAACATATTTCATGAGGAAACAATATGAGGTAAAATGTTAAGTATTTTTTAGCAAGCTGACAAAATGCAAATCCTGCAGTTAATTGAAGCCATGGCCATTAGATTGATTTCAATTTGGGTTGGAAGAGAGCAGGTATTAGTTTCAAACATATTTGTGCTTGAATTGTCTCTGAAACCATGTTCTTCTATGAATTCTTTAGTGGAAGGTTTCACTTTCCTGTTTTCTACAGGGAAGGACATACCTGTAAAAGATGAAGTGATACATTGAGAGGAAACATGTATAAATATGCAAAGAAATGTGTATCAATATGGAAAGAAGTATCAGAACAGAGAAATCGTGTATTCTTTCTGTCTGTGGCACAAACTGTCAGATCTTCACATCTTTTACATTACTGTCTTCCAGTGTCCCCGATGCATGCAGTGCAATACAAAATTTGACTTCATAACCAGAAAGGTAAGTGGTTGAATGCAGAAAGTACACTAACCTATTAATCTTTGTTCTGAAGCAACCAAAATGTCTTTGACAGTGACAAGTATGGTAGTAAATTTTTAATGAGTGCTCCTAACAGCTAATAATGCAAGTCTCTCTTAACACTGAATATATGTCAACTTTGTTGTAAGAACTGTTTCACTGAAAACTGTTGTAAACACTCTGGAAGCAAGCAGTCATTCCTTTCTGCATGCATGCATGAATAGTCACTTACAATCATAGCCACAGAAAGTACTTTATTACACAAGTGAGTCTCATTAGAAGGCTGGCATCTCTCAATTTTGTTTATCTTGGAGTGGGCAACTTTGGCTTATTCTTTTGTTGTGTGCCTTCAAGTTGTTTCTGACTTATGGTGACCCTGAGGCGATCCTATCATAGGGTTTTCTTGGCAAGATTTGTTTGGGGGGGGTCTTTGTCTTCTTAGACTGAGAGAGTGTGACTTGCCCAAGGTCACTCAGTGGGTTTCCATGGCCAAGTGGAGATTCGAATCTTGGTCTCTAGAGTTGTAGTCCAACATTTGAACCACTATACCACACTGTTTATTATGTGCCCTCAAATTGATTCTCATCTATGGCAACACTATCATAAGGTTTTCTTGGCAGGGTTTGTTCAGAGTGGGTTCTCAGTCTCTATAGCTGAGAGAATGTGACATGGCCAGAGTCGCATAGTGTGGCTTGATGGTTTTGTGGGGGTTCAAACTCTGGTCTCCCAAATCTTAGCCCAACGCTCGGATCACTTCTCCACGTTGGTTCCTGAATTTTAAACAGCTTTTTCTGGGCAGGCAAATTTACAAGGCACAACTGTGACTTTGAGATCTATCTGGGAATGATTGTGCCTTCATCTATACTGATCCTACGATTCTTCTTCCTTTAACCCATCCAGATTGTGACATGAGCCTGAGAGAGTTTACTACCTCAGCTGCTTGCAAGATCATTATCCTGTAGCTGATCTATCTAGAGACTGTTACCTATCCAAAATGATTTTGATTCCTTGGTTTTAAGTAGATTCCTCACTTTGCAAGGTTTAGTTTGAAAGCATTGAGTAGGATTCCTCTTTTTTGCAGAAGAGGTGACCCAGCAGACTGTTTGTAGTTCTTTGTTGCTGTGACCTTGTGAAACAGAAATAGGCCTCTTTAGGATTGAATGGAGAGTGCTTTCCCGTTTCATTCTCTTTTGAATGCAATGCAATGAAAAGGAAAGGCTTGGGAGATTCTGTGGCAGGCCAGGAAGATTGTCAAGTTTATTACAAGTGTGTGGAATTGCTGATCTTCTACACATCTGTTTGAAATCCAGTCAGAAGTGGGATATCATAAAATAACATATTTTAGTATTTGGGAATCCCAGCATGCTTCATCAGGACAAGGAAGAGGGAGGACAGTTTTCTTGTGTTAAGAAAGATGTCCTCATTAGACCTTTGTAGACAGTAGAAGTCAGGGAGTAATGCATTATAATTGGAAAAGAGCTCTTCCTAAGCTGCATGCGAATATTGCCTAGACTAGAATTATCCCAGACAACCACTCAGGTACTTAACTAGGCATTTCAAGGTTCTCTCCTGAACATGAACACCCATACTATATTTGACTCTCATGTGTGTTTCAACTCTGCTCTGTGGCATTCGTCATATGCCGGAATTTTTAATACAAAGTTCGAAATCTACTAAATTGCTTTCCTGTTTTTTCTACTAGCACCACTGCAGAAGATGTGGAAAGTGCTTTTGTGACAAATGCTGCAGCAAGAAAGTGCCTCTGCCTCGTATGTGCTTTGTTGATCCTGTGCGCCAGTGTGCTGAATGTGCTCTGGTTTCTCAAAAAGAAGCAGAGTTCTATGACAAACAGCTCAAAGTACTTATGAATGGTAAGTACTGACCACGGGGTGCTTATTGATTGGGTTTTCACTGTAGGTCAGTAACATGTGCAAGGACAATTTGACTTTAGAGATTTATATTAAATCTGGCATCAGAAACAACAGTGTGATCTGTTATTTGATATTTGTCTGGCTGTCCAAGCCTGATTTGGACGATGCTTTTCAAACAAAAAAAATTAAAAAGGTACTTGATATATATGTACTTGTGATGTTAGGTAATGAAAATGAAATGGGAATGTAAGTTTTTGTAGTAGGAAGCTCCCATGAATCGTAGAGTTGGAAAGGATATCAAGGGTCTTCTAGACCTTGAAATGAGCTTTCTGAAATGCATTAAGTGGGCTTACACTTTTTCCCTCCCATATTAGAGAGAAATTGGGCATTCAAATGCATGGCTTCTGCAAGGAACAGCCAGTGAAGTAAGCTGGAGAAATTTAAAGATATAGTGATATTGAAGAAAAGAGAAGTAGATCCGTTTGGAGTTTTGTGACAACTGTGTGCCTCTACATAGAATCATAGTGTTGGAAGGGATCCAAGGGTCACAAGGTCCAACTCTCTGCAATTGCAGAAATCCATAGCTAAAGCATTCCTGCCAGGTGGCCAGTCAGTCATTGCTCCCACCACTTTTCAAGGTGACTATTCCACTGTCAAACAGTCTTACTATCAGGATATTCACCCTAATGTTTACACCGAATATCACATTTATAATAACTAGCCCTACCTTCAGTCTTCCTGAAATCTTCATAGTAACCTGCTGTTCAGACATTGTTACAGAAAAGCTTTCTTTACAGCTCACAGGGGTTTTATGCCTACTCTTCTATTTCCTCCAGGGATATCAACTTACAATATGCTTTCTTTTCAGCAGTGAGGATGAAAGGCTAGTATTAGTTCAACTGTAGGTTCATTTTTTATTAAGGTAACAAAACTGGGATCTTTAAGTCACTTTATCTTGGTAGCCCATGGCATTGCTGTCCCCTTACACCTTTAAATCAAATAAGGCTGAGAGAGCTTTAAAAAACTGATCCATCTTATAAGAGATTTAGAACCATATTTTCAAGGTTGGCTTAATTGTGCATTCTATGTATTTTCATGACATTTTTTTCATTCTTTTCCTCTTTCTGGATATTGAGGTGCTACATTCTATGTAACCCCAGGAACATCAGAAAAGGCAGAGATGATGGTCTGTCGACTTTCCAACAACCAGAGGTGAGAATTACTGGTGTGATGACTTCTGGAAGCTGCCTGTCAGTTGAAATCCTATTGTATAAATGTTGCTGCTGCAGCAGGACTGTAAACTTTAGTCATTGTTTGGAGAATTGCTTTAACTGATCTAGAGTTTCAGCTGTTAGATCAGCCTGTTAAGACTATAGATATGCTGTCTTCCATAGTACCTCAGATTACTTTATCTTGAGCAAAAAAGTTGGTGATCTCTGTATTTACAGTAGAGTTTTATGGCAAAAGACCAAATGTGCTGCCCCACCTATGTGCTGTGCTTCCCATGGGTACTGGTTTTTCTGCCTAAAAGTTATTGTAGTCATCAGGTGTAGGATACCAGCTTTAATAGAACTTCAAAAAAAAAAAAACACACATTCATGCAGTTATGCTATATGCAGTAGACCCTCTTTCCATACTGTTCAAAAAATTTCAAGTGAAAAGTGATACCATTGATAAAAGACCTATGATTGTTCTCTTGATGAAATAGTTGAAATGGGTTTAGATGTATCGTATGTTTATGGTCTCCTTCCAGCTTATAGCCAATAATTAGCTTTATAGAATAGAGCTATCTAGACAGCACCAGGCATCTGTTGAGACTATGGCCACATTGTTAATGAGGTCTGGCCAGCAAGTATGAGTTCCCAGGATTCACCATTCCTCCACATAAGCAGTGTGCCTGCCCTTCGTTTTCTCTTGGCATGTTTGTTTGCTAAGCTAGAACCTTTGTTTGTGACATCTAGATTTTCTGTGCAGTTTTTTTTAAATAAAAGAACTTTAAGCCATCATTCCTTCTGCCACCAAAAAATAGTATGGCAGTAGAGCCCAAATATAGGTTAAATACCACAGCCCAAACATAGGTTTGCCACTTTAGTAACAATTAGGTGTAAGTTTAATTAGCTTTCTACCACACCTTGTCTTTATAAAAAGTCAAATCTGTATTAGTAAAACAGGGCCTTTTTTCTTTTGAGTGTGAATCTTAATATTGTAAGATGTGCAAACTGTCATATTTGAAACAGTGTTCTTTTCTTTTGTCCATAGATACCTGTTCCTGGATGGAGAGAGCCATTATGAAATTGAAATTGCACAGATTTCTACAGTTCAGATACTTACAGAGGGATTTACTCCAGGAGGTAAAATTTTCAGTTAATTAGTTGCTCTGTATGTACCAGTTGGTATTGTTTCAGTGTACAGTGAAGATAAAGCTGGGTTTTTTCCTCTAATAACTTGATTCATAAACCCTGGCCTATTGCTTACTTTAGATATGACTGTATATGGCAAACTAGTGAATGATTTTCAGTTAAGTGGAATTATATTTTAACTCAAGTGCAAATAAAAATCTTCAATTAAAGGGTGGAATCTTTTTGGAGCATTACACTGGTGTAACTTACATTTGTACTCCATACATGTTTGAGCAAGTTGCTATCCAGTATGCACTTATGCAAGCATTTCGTCATTTGTCTACAGTGCAGATGTCTGACTTAAAGCCTGGATGGCATAAAGGCATAGCTTCATGTCCCCACCTCCCAAACTGGAACCTTCAGTAGTGCTTAGATTTCTTGAAGCACTATCATGTCACTGTAGTACACTTTATTATTTCCATTTCTAGTCATCCTCCTCAAGCCTCTTTCTTTGTGTTTTATTTAAGCTCCCTCAGTCCATTCTGTAGTGTTCAAACTCCCTTTAACCCTTTTGGCTCTGAGTATGTTGTCCCTTAACTTTCTGTGCCTTCTTTCATGTCCCCAGAGTGCCCAGGTGAAATTTGGATCCCAACAAAACTAGCAGCTTGTCTCTAGTTGGCTTCCAACTGCTTTGTAGTTCTGAAACAACCATGTGTTCCAGACCATTTCACCTGGACAGTCTGTAGACATTAGAAGCTTTGTTAACATGAGAGTGGTATAGCTTAGATGGTGTGTGCTCTGGCTACCTCTTTTCAGAATGCACTTAAATCAAAATATTGTAAAGTGATTTTGAAGAACTTTTGGCCATTTGTATGGCATGAAGAATGAAACAATCACTCTGAAAAGTATGAGATGTGATGGACTGGTAATGGTAAACATGATCATGGGCAGTTAGGGAGCCACAAAGGGTGCGTTGGGTGTAAGATATTTCTCTACAAGTTGTGACTACTTTGCTGGCTTCATTTTCAATTAGTTTAGAAAAAAAAGTTTTTAGTTATATTTGCAGACTAATTTGATGGCAGGAGATGCTATATTTTGTAAGGTGTTTTTATGTCAAGCTATATGATTGTTAATATATGTTTTGTGGGTTATCAGAATATTAATGAATAAATGTGTTGTCTACCAGATGTTGTTTGATAGCAGCCCTGGTCAGTCTTTCATATAAATTCACATTTACTAGTCTATCTCCCAAAAGTAGTTTGCCTACATGAATTTAGGGTGGGAGTGGGGGGCCCATATTACAAAAATATTAAATGTTGTATTTTTAAAATACCTTAGTTGTCACTTATTGCATAGTTGATATTTGTCATAGGTTCTTACTGACCAAAATGTAAAGACTGGAATCATGTTGGTGTCTTACACATATGTAAATTTTCCCTATTGGAAATTATTGGACATTTGACACTTAACTCCACATGCAGCGGTTTACAATCTGATCAAGATTTCAGTTAAAGAATAATCGGTCAAACAAATGCTACTTTTTTTTTTAAAGCACCTCTAGGGCTTTGGAAGTGAACATATCTCTTCTTCTTTAACTTCTTCCTCCCTTATTTAAGTTTGCAAGAACTCTGTCCAAACCTGTTCTAACAGTCTCAGCTTAGCCCAAGAAAATGTGAAGTAATAAATTGTTTCTGAGTGTTAATAAAGTGCCTCTTTTGTTGCTTGCCAGGTAGCCAAAAATAGTCTTGTATACTAGCCCTTCCAGGAGTTCAATTTTATAAAGCAGTTTATTTTGAGCAGTGGCAACTTCTGCAGCAAATACAAACACCTATTTAAAGATCACTTCACATTTGCCCTGTTATTTGGCCTCAGGGCATGGAAAAATGGTAAATATTCGGCAACAAGCATGCAAGAAACACTCCTTCCAAAGTCCAGGTTCACGGAGTGGAGGCACTGCATTTATTCTGTCACTTACAATTGCTTAATCTTGGTCTGTTTTTTGTAAAAAGAAATGTACAAACAGTAGAATTATTTGCAGAATAAAACTTCTATGAAAGTGTTGACTTGACAATTTAGTTTGTTGGATGTTTTCAGTGATGAACTGAGCATGTCCAGTGGGTTAAAATTAAATAAACACTCTGTTGTAAAATGTGACAGAAATCAGGGGCTCTGAGTCAGAATATGGATGCCCAGGGCAAGCCTCTAGTTGCAAGTAGCACTTGGTGAGAATGCTAATGGCATGGTTGTTAATGAAAACATTTTTAGTGTTAATGAAAGAATGTCACATCTAAAACCTGCAGCATTCCACCTCACATAGTATTTCGGTTTTGTTCAGACTTGAAGTACACTTTTTGTAACAAATTCTAGATTGAGTGAGAACATCATTGAAACAAATGTTTTAGGACGCTCTAAATGGTGAGCTGCTCATTATTGGCTCTCTTTGAAGGTGTGTGTGTAAGCCTTAAATGTTCCTAGATTACTTAAATAAGGGCAATTTCAGTTAACCAAACTCTGAAAAAAATGTGTCTAAATAGGATGTCCTTAAGACTCCTGTGCAGCCTGGCTGAATGTTTAGAGCATTGGAGCTTGATTTCATGAGATGAAATGGATATGGGGAATGAAGGATCACACACATACTAAGAATTGGGATCAAAGCTCCAAGGATAACAAGTGTGCTAAGGTTTGGGATGAAAACTCCTTTCTTGCTGATGCTGACTGCATTCATGCATATCTCTGATCTTTAGCTTGCTGTATGTTTCTCAGAGTGATGTAATCTTATTTGTTACTGAGGTCTACAATACTTGGATAACTGTATACTGAAAACAGAGCACTTTCTCATCCATTTCTTTTGATTGATCTTTCTCTTCACTGCTTGCCTGTCGCCCTGATGTAGAAAAAGACATTCATACTTACACCAGCCTCTTGGAAAACGAACACATTATGGAAGGTCAGCAATGCAGCTCAGTTCTCTTAAGCATGTCTTTTTTCCCCCTGTAGCTTCTGCTCAATGCATGTTGCCTCCTGCAGGCTGTAGTATCAATTTGCCTTATGGGGATGGGAGTTTTTGCTTAGATGTTATATGTAAGAGCTGGTCATTATCTGTGGTGTCACTAAGGAAGAATGCATCCTATTTCATACTCAGTTTGAACCTGGTGTAAAAAGGACGCTGGTCCAGCTGGAAGCCTATACGTTGCCTCAAACCAGACTTTCCACTCTGTCTTCCTTCCTTGATGGTCTGCTTACCACATGTCATAAAGAAAAATCATGATGTAAGCTTGACTGAGCAAGCCACATATGTGTCTCTTTACCCCCTTTAGAATGGGCCACAGAGGCACTATGTTTATGTAATACACCTTCTTCAGGGTAAGAAATTTCCCAAGCTCTATGTGTGTTCAGTTATTCATGTCCACTGCAGAGATACTTTTTCTGTTGCAGGGTTGGGTGCATTTGAAATTGAGGTTATCATTTCTCTGATTGCTTCCACTTATGTGAGAAAAGAGGTTCTTCAACTGAGTAGTTTCAGGTATGATGGAGGACCATAGAGACAAGAGGTGGTGCTGGGCATGCTGTTGAAAGCTTGTTTCACACACAGCAGGGCAGGCCTTTTCCCTGGATAAGCATCTCAGCTCTTAAAGATGTCAACTGCTATTATAGCTACGTTTCTGGAAATATTTTAACTTGGGGGGCGGGGGGAGGAAAGAGCTGAAATGGGCTGCTTAGTGAAGCCATTTCACTAAAGAGTGAACTTTCCAAAGCTTGCCACTATCCAGTAAATGGGTAAATGAGTCATTCTTGGAACCAGTCTTGCCAGATAACTGCTGTGATTCCTAATTCAGTGCAGCAATATAGACCATTCTTTTACCCATAGGATGTAGGAACTGGATGACTATAACCAGCATGGTAAGAGTATTGAATGGGTAAAAAAAAAAGGGATCCCTTTTAAAAGCCTATGATCACAGACCACAGAGCTTCATTTTTATTTTATGTTGGCATTCAGAAATGTAGTTGTTTACTCAGTTGTTATCTCCTTTCCAAATGTAGCACTGTAGCAGTTTGCCTTATGCTAAGCAGACTGTGAATCTAAGAAACCTCTTCTAGCTTTTCAGCAAGTACATTATGCTTGACCGAACCATGTGTATTTGTGGAGAGTTTTAATCCATCTAGGTATGTGCCCTTCTAGTTCGTTATCATTGATACCATCTCCAGGAACATTCTGAACTGAAAAAAGCTTTGGATTTTCTGCTGTCATAAACTAGGGGTATGATTTTTTGCATTTTGTAATACACTGTCATAGAATCATAGAAATGTAGAGTTAGAAGAGACCACAGGGGCTATCCAGTCCAACCCCCTGCCATGCAGGAACACCCTCAAAGCACTCCCGACAGATGGCCATCAAGCCTCTGTTTAAAAACCTCCAAGGAAGGAAACTCCACTACACTCCGAGGTAGCATATTCCACTGCCGGACAGCCCTGACTGTCAGGAGGTTCTTCCTGAGGTTCAGGTGGAATCTCCTTTCCTGCAGCTTGAATCCATTGCTCCTTGTCCTGGTCTCTGGAGCAGCAGAAAACAAGCCCTCCCCCTCCTCTACGTGGCATCCCTTCAAATATTTAAACATGGTTATCGTGGTTATGTTTATTTTTTTTATAAATGGAAAAATTATCTACAAACGAACATTTTCCATCATGCAGAAGTTCATAACTCTATTGCCACCATCTGCTCCTTCCTCCTCTCTTCTTTTGCCTTTTTGGTTCAGTATGCTTTAAGTAACTTGAAGCTCACGTTGCTTGATTGTTCTCATTAGATCAAACTATCTGCATTTTGCAATAGTTCAGAAAAAGTCAAGGCATCAGAACGGTGTATGTGGTTTGATTTCCAGAAACTGTGTAAGTTCATCCCATGGCAAACATTCCTGTTGATTCTGCTTACATTAAGAATCACATATGTTTAACTTGAGGTATCTTTGGGTCATGTTTGTTTCTTTTGCTTTGTGGTGATTTTGGTGTACTACAGAACATTTAATAACAGATATTTAATTGAATTATAGAAACCTAAGTTGTTAGCACCTATTTCATTAAAAAAAAAACCCTAATATGGACCATATTCTCCCATGTGAACCTGCCCAGGCTCTGAAATCTTTCAGAACACCCTTCTTCCAGTCCTGCTTCCCTCACAGGCATATCTGGAGGAGGGGCAAGAGTCAGTATTTTGATGGCTGCTCCCAAGTTCTGGACCTATTTTCCTTGGGAGGTTACATGGCTTTCCTTGTCTTTATGTTGGCAGAAAACTTTCTAAACTGCAGCATTCAAGTACTGACTTTTTATGGAAAGGATTGTTACCAGTGTGCTGAACTGTTCTCTTTTCTTTTTAATGGATGCATTTCAGAATATGTTTAATTATAGAAATATAATATAAAATAACCTTGTTTTTATGTTTTTGCTTATATTATTTTTAATTTTTAATCTGCTATGAATCTCAGTTCTGGGGAGGTGATAATAAATGCATTAAGTCAACTTTCATAGTATTTATTATAAAACTAGTGGATTGATGGGAAGGGGAGCAGTAGTGTGTACTACAACTGAGAACCTTCAAGCTCCAAGTGATTGAATTCCAAGAGGCCAGGGGCCAATTTTCTCCCTCTGGCATACACCCAAGAAGCCCTCCCACAACCAAAAAACAGACAAACTGATCTCTGAAAATCCACTTCTCCCACAGTCCCCCTTTTGAAAGTGGGCTGAGACAATTGCTGCTCTTGGAGGTTTCCAGGAGCCAAAGTCAGGGTCAACTCAGTGCCGTGTGCAGAACATTAAAAAGAAAACATTAAAAAGAAAAACTCAGATCATGGAATTTGCATGCCAAAGAGCAGTGGAGTATCTGGGATTCAGTTTCTGTACTATCGTGGGGAGTGGCTTAAACATGAAACCACATACTTTAAAACCAGAAATTTGGTGGAACATTTGATAGTCCATGTTCTCTTCAGTCTGTACCCCTTCTGCCCACTCCCACAGACTCCATCCTTCCGTGATGTCTCACAAGTGGTCTTTCCTTTTGTTCATACATGATAAAGAACACTGAACTGAAAACACTGCTACTAAATACACAAATTATGACATACAAGTATTGCATAGCAAGGTTAGTTGCACAGTGCAGTTTACTACAAAATTCTAGACTCCTACAGCACGCATCCTCAAAACAAATGTTACTGTGTAATATCTCTACTGTTCACAAAATGCTGTTCAGTGCTGTGGAAATTCAGCATAGTATGCTCTTGTTGTTGTTACAACCACCCAGGTAAACACAGTCTGTGACCTTTAGCTTGATCTGGATGTTTGCTTAGCAATGTTAGGCTTTGCCCATCCCACTGAACTTATCCCAAGTATACTGCCTTTGTTAAACATTCCTAGCTACATATGACACTGATGGTGGCTAGAAAGTGATTTGAAGATTATCTAGACAAGATGCATCCTAGCACTCTTGCATTAATCCAATTCCACTAGAACATCTATATCATTTTCTCCTCTCATCTTACTTTTCTTCATCAGGAGGCAATACTCGTGCTACTGGTATGCTCCTTCAGTACAAGAAACCAGGTTCAGAGGAACTCAGACAGATTAAATTTACTGCTGGTGAGGATTTCAACTCCAATAAGAAGTTGTCAGCTACCTGGCTCGCAGCAATGCATAAGGTAATCAGAGAAATGTTAAACGTAGTATTTTATATATTGCGTTTAAGAAGATCTCCTGTTAAATCAGGCCAGGGAACCATAGAACTCTAGAATCTTGCTTTACTGAGTAGCCAAGTGGGTGCCCTAAGCAGGATGTGTAGGCACTGTCACTGTTCCCCAGTAGTAGGCTTTTGGAGACATGGTGTTCATATCTCAGAGACAGCATATCATTATCATACATTCCGATAACCTTCTCATCTCCTAATCTGTTCCCCTAATCCGTTCCCCACTTGTTCCCCAAGTGAATTATGCTCTCATGTGAATAGTGTCTACTATGTCAAAAAGTGACAGTAGCAAGAGAAAGAAAACAGCATCATTGGTGTGTTTTCTGAAAAGTAGAAAGTGCATTTATGTCTGCCATGTGTAACTTGATGTAACCTACTTTTTCTTTCAGTAAAACTAAATACAATAGCAAGAGAAGAAACAAGCCTCTCTGTCTCAGGCATACTTGTCCTAGAATTTACCATTCTCATATCTTCATATATAACATTATCTGGCCTTGAGTCTGTTGTGGTATCTTTTATCTCTTAAGAATTAAAAAAAAACTTGGCTTTGAAAACTTACTTAAGGATTTCTCCTTAATTTTAATTATCACCGTTCTTTCTTTTATTGCAGGCAGCAAAACTCCTGTATGAATCTAGGGACCAATAACAACTTACCTGATTTGAGGGGAAAGATCAGCTCTAAGAATAAGCTTCTTACTCCTTGCTAGTTGGCACATGGTAACAAGTTCTTGGTAATAGGGATTCTCTTCCCATCCCCATACCTCCTTCCTCTCCTAAATGTGGTTTATCATGTGAGCACTGGCCAATTACAATGTGAGTATTTGACCTATAAGTATTCACTTATTTAGTGTGCAATATGTATACAGTTTATTAATGCTTTAAATAGAGCCTTGCATCTATGACTTTATTTCGTTAAATCTTGTCTGCACTTAATATGTAAAATGAAGTGTGACCTGCACTACAGCTAAATGTATAGCACAACTTTTGTAGTATGGATTACGTATGCTGTGTAATTCATTTAAAAGGAAAAAAAAAAGATTTTGTTTGATGTTCCAGAGAATAGCTTTTCAGGTGTGTAGATCTCAGGTTTTTTTCTCCTCATATCCAAATGATCTATATGAAATCTGCCTTAGGTATCATTTTATAGAAGCCACTCTTTCTCTGATGGTGAGGGGTTTGTATCATGAGACTAAACACTTTTTTGTAAAGTAATATTTACCAAATACCACAAACTGTTATGTGTAAAGTTGATCTTTTTGAATGAAGCTTCCAGAAAGACAGATTTTTGAAGTTTTTATATTCATGCTTTGTGGTAATTCTAGCTTTGGCTAATAAAACCTTATTAAATACTATAGCAGCCTGTGTGTTTTACTAGTGATGGTAGGTGGTTGGAGTAATGAGAGATATTGCACTAAATTTTATGTCAGGCTAATTTGTTGCAAATTTAGCAGAATAAGTTGCAAGGCACTTGCCCATCACTGACTTCCATATTAAAAACTCTCTAGTGTTCCTTGATACACATTTTTGAAACACACTGCACGGTAGGAGCAAATGAACTATTCTGTTAAGGCTTGATACTACTACTAATCTTTAGTTGCTACTAATGGCACTCAGGCTGTAGAAGAGGCAAAAGAATTCAACAAGAAAATGCATATTAGACAGTATTGAACAGAACATGTTACGTTAGACACATGCAATAAATGTCCCTGCTTACATTCTTAAAAAAAAAACAAAAGTCCTAACATTAAGAAAAGAAACACCTAGAAACCCAACCATACCTTAGCAGTAGTTTATTGTGCACACTGGATAAGCAGTGCATCATAGGTTTTTCACTCACATTCATTTAGCAAATATTCTTTTACAATACCCTTTTCACTTCTTTCTTGTCACCACAATATATACAATTAATGCTAAACAGTGGTAAAAGCAAATTACAGCACTGCATCAATGGATATAAATTATGCACAATGTGTACATGAATAATGGCAACTGGGCTACAGTTTACAGGGAGGAAATTATAAAACATGTATGGCTACAACATAATGGGAAATTCAAAATAGACTTCTGTATATAAAATCATGTACAATTTCTATTCCAGTGAAGTGCTTTTTTTTTCTTTTTTTGCTTGAAACTAGACAGTGGATCAAGTTATTGCATAACTCTCCCTGGGACAAGATGCAGGGCTGTCAAGAACCACAGATGCTGTCCCAGCCCAAACAGCAAGCCATCTTTGCCATAAGTCTCTCCCTTCTCCCCTTCACTCTACACAACCAATTTGGCCTTTTTATTCAGTCTTTCAGTCACCCACCTACTTTCACAGATAAGATTTAAGGGTCCTCAAAGTGAGAACCCCTCTTAGCTTTTTAGAACCTGACTCTTACCCTTCTCAACTATTGCACTTTTCTTCCATATAGACATACAGATCCCTTATATCTGAATATAGGTTTGTCCAGAAGATGGAATTCAGGGTGCGTATAAGAAAAAGTGTAACAAAATATGGGGAAGCTAACTGGTACTGTAAGCAGAATATCAAGAAAAAACATCAAGTGAAGGAACAAGTGCAGTTTTGAGAGGTGTGCAAAATCCATTCATCACTGATGCTTTTCTTGTCATATCAGTAACACCTTTCATTCCAGAAGACTGTTGGTAACTCCCAGATGTCAACTCTTGCTGAGATCTTTTAAGGATTTACACAGCAAACGCAATACTCAGTTGACAATTTTAATAATACACATCTTGACATGTCAGAACAGTTACTGTGGACTACAACTGATCAGATAGCATATCTGCATTTTGCAAAGGTTTTAACATTTAGCGCAAATTTTTAAAGTTCAGTTGGCAGAAAATACTGTAGGCTGTGTTTGAGTACCTCACCCAGTGACCAGGTGGGTTAACATAAAGCAGACCTCACTTATGAATTGCAGATTGAAAATCTCAAACGCTGTCCATTATATTAAACAAGAGCACCATTTAAAACAAGTATAGCTTAACTTCTGGTGAAATGTAATTGAAAATGTTTCCAGTGTATACTTTCATCTTCCAGTTCCCAGCAGGATATATTGTACTGCCAAATGATGGGATTCAGGCGAGAGTTCGTTGCCTAGGTTTTATCCTTGGGTATAACTGTAATAAAATTAGACCATGATTAAACACTGGCCTTCTAACTGGTGAAGTTTTCTTACATTTGAATAACTACACTAGTAGATTCAAAGGCTACCCTTATGAAAAACGATTTTATATTCTGTGCACAGTAGTAATTCCCTTAATGTCTGCTACGATCTCTTCAATTATTTCCAAAAACAAGAATCTTGCTTCTGGTCTTTGTTCAAATATGCAACTGCCAATTTGTCTTCATTCAGTAACAGAAAGTACAGAGCAAAAAATATTGTGAGGAACAGGTAACATTTGAAAAATGCTCCAATTATAACCTGCTGAAGAACCGTGTGATACAATTTCAAGCATTGTATTACATCAGAAGGCAGATAAAGTAATTCAAAGTATTTTGCTATATAAGAACCCTGAATTGAAATAGATTGTCTTGGCATTCTTAACAGTTGATGTATACAAAATACTCAACAGGATACAAAGTGTTTTTATGGTGGCACAATATTAACTCTCTTTTGCTATGACTTGCCTAAATAAGCTAGCTGAATGAGAGATTGTACTTACCGTGAAGATTCATTCTGGGATGGCAGCAGGAGGAATCCACTACGTTTGGGTTTATCCCAACGTGCCAACTGGAACCAGCAGGAATTATCAATCTTCAGTTATGACCGTTAGAATCCCTCCCCTCCAACAGTTTTGATACGTAGCCGAAATGAACCTCTTCTTCCTATTCCATTTGCTGCTTTCCTTTCGTTTTATTATCATTCCTCTTTCTTTTTCTTCCTCCCCCGCCCCCTTTGGGCAGGCGTAGATTCCTCCTACCATCCCAGAATGAATCTTAACAGTAAGTACAATCTCTCATTCTCAGGATGGCACGGAGGAGGAATCCACTATGTTTGGGAACTACCCAAGCCACACCCTGGGTGGGAATATCCTTAAGTCTTCAATACTGACTGCAGCACGGTTCTGCCAAAAGATGCCTGTGTTGGCTTGGACTTACCAATTTTATAATGTCTTATAAAGGTTGAAGGTTCAGTCCAACCACCTGCTGAACACTCATATATCCTGTAGTGATGCAGTTACTGCATAAGCAGTGCTGGTTGCCACTGACCTCACTGAATGCGGCCAAACATTTTTAGGCTTTGGTTTGCCCACATAATCATAGCACTGGAAAATACATGCCTTGATCCATCTACCAATTACTGTTCTCGAAGCTTTTTGCCCTAAAGTCCTCGGATTATAAGACACAAAGAGAGCCTCTGTACGCCTCACCCAAGCAGTCCTCTTAACATATAGTCTGACTGCTCTCCTTACATCCAGAGTGTGCCGTCTTTTCTCCTCAGAATGCCTTCTTCGTTGAGGACAAAAATTAGGTAAAGTGAATCACGTCTGGTACCTTCTTACTCCAGGCACATTTCGGAAGAAAAGTCGGATCCAATGTTAGTGATAATCTATCCTCCTCAAATTTACATAAGGCCAGATTTACAGACAAAGCTGCCAACTCTGAAACCCACCTAGCCGATGTTATAGCCACTAAAAAAGCAGTCTTAAAAGTCATCATCCTTAATGTAGATTCCCTAATTGGCTCAAATGGCGGTCTTGTTAATGCATTTAGAACCAGACTAAGATCTCAACTTGGAAATCTATGTTTCATTGGAAAAGATGAAATTGTAGCTCCTTGTAAGAACCTTTTAATATGTGGATGAGTGATAAAGACACTCCTTTATAATTCAATGTCATTGACAATGGACAGCTGCCTTTTTAAAGTATTTGGCCTCAACCCTTTTTGTAAGCCATCCTGTAAATACTGTAAAATATGTTTAACTTCAATGTCTGCCAATTTGAACTGCCGTTCAACACTCCATTTTTCAAAAGCCTTCCATGTCATGTTATAAATGTTTTGTGTTGATTTCTTCCTAGATGACAAAATAGTTTCAATCACTGCAGAAGAATAATCATGCATTTCTAAGGTTTTCTTCTCAAGTCCCAAGCCATCAAGTTCAGCCACTGTGGATTTGAATGATTGAGTGGTCCCTGAGACAGCAGATCTCTCTAAATTGGTAACTTCCATGGTTTCCTCACTGACATTTGCTTCAGAAGAGAAAACCATGGTCTCCTCAGCCAATGCGGTGCTATTAACACAACTTCTGCTCGCTCCTGCTTTATTTTCAAAAGCACCTTCTGCATGATCTGGATTGGTGGGAAAGCATAACGTCGACCCCTTGGCCAGGAACCAATAAAGCATCTACTGCCTCCGCCTGATGACTGCCATCTATGGCAAAATACCTTTTCAGCCTTGCATTCTTTCTTGAGGGAAACAAGTCTATCTGAAAAGGGCCCCATTTCCTGCTCAGCTTTAGAAAAACTGCATAATTCAGCATCCAGTCCCCTGGATGTAAACGGTGCCTGCTCAAATAATCTACCCTGACATTTAACTTTCCTTTCAAATAAACCACTGTAATTGACTGCAGATTTTTCTCTGCCCATCAGAAAAGCTTGTCCACCTCTGCTACCAGATCCTTCGAACGC
Organism: Ctenosaura bakeri; assembly: GCA_948474755.1. Taxonomy (NCBI): domain Eukaryota; kingdom Metazoa; phylum Chordata; class Lepidosauria; order Squamata; family Iguanidae; genus Ctenosaura; species Ctenosaura bakeri. The sequence continues at coordinate 145,784 of CAOLHI010003809.1, forward strand.
AGACCCCCCTTGATGAACAACATACACTCTTGCTGTTATGTTGTCTGTCCATACTTGGACATGCTGACCTTTCACCAAATGAACAAACTGGAGGAGCGCCAAACAAACTGCTTTCAGCTCTAGGAAACTGATATTGTGTCTCTTGTCCAATCCCATTCATACTCCCTGGCCGACATAGCTTGACACTGCACTCCCCATCCTGTTAGGCTCGCATATGTTGTAACTTTGACATATCTTTCTATCCTTAACTGAACACCCTTGTTTAAATTGGAGTCCTTCGCCCACCAACTCCACTCCTTTCTCAACTGGTGGGGTAAAGACACCAAATAATGTTTTTTCTTTCCAATGTTGCTCTGATGTGGGACTAACAGTCTCTGAAGACCCCTGGAATGAAATCTTCCCCAGGGTACTAACTGAACCATTGAAACTAGAATTTCCATAACATGAGCTAACATCATTAAATCCGCTGACCTCATAACCATCGACTGAGCTACCTGCTTGACCTTCTGTCTCCGTTCCTCTGATAGACACACTACACCCCTCTCCATGTCTATCTGAGCACCCAAATGAGACAGCAACTTGGTTGGTTTCAACTGACTCTTTTTGTAATTTATTAGAAACCCAAACTTCTCTAGACAGAGAATGGTCTGTCTCAAATCTTGAAGCAGCTGATCTTGAGAACTGGCCTTCACTAATATGTTGTCCAGATATGGATAAAGATGCACTCCTTGTTGTCTTAGGAATGCCACCAGAGGTACTAAAACCTTCGTAAACATCCTTGGTGCCGAAGCCAACCCGAAAGGCAGGACCCTGAACTGGAAATGCCTGTTCATGTACTGAAACCTCAGGTACTTCCTGTCCATGACATCCATGGGCACATGAAGATATGCCTCCTTTAAATCGATGGAGGGCATCCAATCCCTAACTGTAAATTCTCCTTTATTGTTTGAAGTGTCTCCATCTTGAACCTCAGATACCTCACAAACTGGTTGAGATATCTCAGATTCAACAAAGGACAATGCTTCCCATTGCTTTTGGGCACTATAAAGAATGTAGAGTAAACACCAGAAAAATTCTGTTCCTCTGAAACTTCCTCCACGGCACCAATCTCCAATAGATGAACTATTTCGTTCAAAACTATCTTCCTCTACACTCATGTCTACTGGGGAAGATACATATCTGACCTTCGGCACCCTGTTGAACAGAATCTTGTACAACCTTTAATACCCATTGATCTGTTGTTATCTGAGACCAATGAGTGCCGAAGTGCAGAAGTCTTCCCTTTATTCCCAAAACCCTTCTGTCAGAATTGAGTTCTTCCCCTCTTCGGAGCAGAACCCGATCCTCTACCTTGTCCCTGACTCAGTCTACAAAATTGTCCTGTCCTATTAAACTGTCCTCTTGCTCTATTCCACTGTTGTCTTCCAAACCTGAACTCCGATTGTCTTCCTAGACCTCTATCCCCTTGAAAGGAGTAAAAAACCTCTTGAAAGGGCTTCCTATCTACTTTCTTTTTCTGCAACGTTGGCATCATTTGCTTCTTCTCTCAACCACCAAAAAGCAACTCACCTTTAAATGGCACAAAAGCTAAATTATTCCTAGACTTTTGATCAGCCTCCCAATGCCTTAACCATAGAGACCTCTTTGCAACCGCTACAGCACTCATACTTCTCACCACAAATGCCACTGTATCATAACTTGCATCAGCCAAGTACTCCAAAACCTTACTAACCCTCTCTTAACACTTTACCTACAGATCTTGATTCTACTTCCTCAGACTCCATAACTTCCTGCATCCACAAAATCACCACCCTAGCAAAAACTGATGCTGCCACGGATACTCTAATAGCTGCAGCCGAACTTTCATGGGCTTCCTTTAATGCCAACTCCACCTGTCTCTCATCTACTTCTTTCAGCATTGTATCTCCTTCCCGGGGAACCAATGCTCCCGAAATCAACGCCGCTATGGGCCCATCCACCAACGGGATTTTAAGGAACTCCAACTCTTTCTTTTAGGAAGAATGCAGTTTATTTACATAAGATAAATTCCTGCGTGTGTTCAAAGGTGACTCCCACTCAGCCTGGATCAGATCCAAACATTTCTGGCATTGGAGTATCATTCGTATGACTCTCTCTTTTCCTTATTACAGAAGCTACCCTACTCACCTTTTCCTTACTTTTCCTATCTTGTTCTACATTCTCCTCTATATCCAATCTCAGTGTATGCAAAACTTTAATACACTTTAATACACTCCTAAAATTCTCTGTTTGAAATAATCTACTTGCATCTACACCTGTGTTTTCTTCCTCTGCTGCAGAATCTCCAATATCCTCCTCATCAACTTGCATTTCCTCCTCTTGACCTCTATCTACTTCCACTTCCAGGATGCTCACATCATTTGACTTCCTCAAACTCTTCTTACTACCAGACCCAACTACTTCCTGATCCTCCTCCAAGCTCACATCCAGCTTTCTCTTCCTACTTTCATTTTGGTTAACTTCCAGTATTTCCTCTCTTCCTCTTAGATTCTCGCTGACCTTACTTCTCTCATTAACAGTAGATTTCATTATGTCAGAATCAAGTTGAAAATTCATCATATTTGCATTACTCCAATCATTAAATTGATTTTTCATTACTGATAATATACTTCTTAGTTCATTAGAAATTGCTTGTTTAATCATAGACTGCAATTCATTAGCAGCAGCAGCATTACAGATTGGATTAGGCCCATGCTCATTGTAAAATCTCGCCGTGGGACTCATAAAACATTGCCTTACATCTCTAGCGCTGAATTTATTCTCTCCTCCTCCTGACACATATTCATGCCTGTAAATATCTGATGCAGTTGGCCTCATAAACTGACCACCTTCCAAAGGCTGGAAATGAAGTGCTCCTGTGCTAAAAGCGCCTTCATGACCACACCAAACTGGCTGCTGAGGAGGAAGGGGCAGATGAGGGACAATCTCCACTCTAAACAGCTGCGCAGACACTGAAGGAGAAGCCACGCATGCTCCCAAACCAATTTCTGACGCTTCCGCCCTCAAGCCTACGGAACGCTGCATCAGCCCCTCTGGAACTTCTGAGGCCCCTGAGTATTGCTCTTTTCGAGCCCCTCCCATCTCCTTAGAATCGGGAAAACAAGATGGCGGCCCGAATCAGCCATTTGAACTCCAGACGCTGGAGACACCCTTTTCTGCGTCTTAGAAAAGCCAGACCTCAATCTTGACTTCTCCTTTTTACCTTTTGCATCTTTCTTGGTAAGTAACGCCACCTTCTTAACCTTACCGTCCATCTTATCATTTTTTTTACTGCTACAAACCGCATGTACTTCCTCTACCTTGCTCTCACTAGAGGAAACAAAGACCTTTCTGAGAGCTTCATTTTTGTCATCTCCAGAGACTTGTGGATTGGCGGTCATCTGGGATAATTTGCCTTTCCCTTTTTCTCCTTTACCACACTCAGAACCCTGCTGATCCGAGGGTATCTGAGACAAGACAACTTTGCGTTCTATTTTATTCCTTCCTCAGAGCCTCGCGGAGTGGCGGGCATCTGGGAATTCATGTCTTTCTGCAATTCTGGCATTTTCTTTTTACACTCAGCTCCTTTTTCCTCCACTTTCTTTTCCATACCAAACCTAATATGCCACTATAGTTGGAGAAGGGCTAAATCCCAACCGGTTCACTCAGCAGGTAAAAGAAAACTGTTGAAGAGGGGAGAGAGTCTAACGGTAGTAACTGAAGATTGAGAATTCCTGCCAGTTCCGGTTGGCACGTGGAGATAAACCCAAACATAGTGGATTCCTCCTCCATGCCATCCCGAGAATGAAGTCAATTTGTGTGCAATGCCATTGCCGAATATCTCTAATTATATATTATTCTTGTTTCTGGAATGCACCAGAGTTTGTTGGAAGACCATTTCTAAATAAAATTTATCACAAAAACAAGGAACTGTTAAAACATGGCTGCAATAAAGTTATCAGGAAGCACCACTCAGGGTTGGATTGCCTAAGAAAAAAATTGTGAACATCTCCCAGACCACCATTTTGTAATCTAGTATTACAAAATGAAAAGAATATGGTTCAACCATGACCCTCCCCAGAAAAGGCTGTTCACCAAAAATCAGTGACCTGGTAGGGAGTGTTATCAGTCAGAGAAGCAATCAGAATACCAATGATAATTTTGAAGGAGCTGGACAGATCCGCATTTGGGATGGGAGAAACCATCCATTGCACAAGTATCATCCAGATGCTCCATAAAGCTGGGCTTCATGGAAGAGTGGAAAGACGAAAGCCAGTGCTGAAACCAATATCAAAGCCTGCTTCAAGTCTGCAAAAAAGCTTGGGGGGAAACTAGTGAACATGTGGGAAAAGGCTCTCTGGTCTCATGAGAACAAAACTTGCTGCAAAATACTATGTAAGGCAGAACAGAACAGTATGCCTTGTCCTGAGAAACACCATCCCTGTGACATGGTGGCAGGACCATGTTGTGATAATGCTTTTCCTCAGCAGGAACTGGAAGACTGATCAGGACTCAGGACAAGAGTGCCAAATACTGGGCAACTGTGGAGTAAAACCTAGAGCAGAAGTTGAGTTTCAGCAGGAAATGACCCCAAACTACATGTGGCCATCAATACTCCCTAGACCTCCCTATATCTGGGACAAAATAAGAGGGTGAACTGCTACTGCTGGACAATTTCCAGAAATGCAATTCAACTTTTAAATATGTTGCAGGGCAATACACACACTGATTTCAAATATTCTTAGAATAAAATTCAAATTGAAGCCAGAACTATACTTGCTGAACATGTTAAGTGATCGCTCTGCATTGAAAGAACATTCAACACTAATTTTATATATGGTCATGGCAGCTACAACTGTTATGCACCATGGAAAACCTTGCCACTTTCGTAATGTGTAAGATTTTCTATGTGTATGGAACACTGAAATATTTAATACTCTAACTTGCAGTCTGAAGTGGCACAGTTTTACCAGGACTTTATTGTTACTTGTCCTCAAGAGTACACACCTGATTTTCTTCTTTGGTATGCATCTTCAAGTCAACTCTGAATTGCCAAGAACTTACCCAATGGTTTTCTTGTTACTTTAAGACTGAGAGAATGTGATTTGGCCAAGCTCACTCAGTGGATTTCAATGGCTAAGCAGGGATTCAAAATGTGGTTTCCCCATCCAACACTCAAGCCACTAAGACTTATTTATTTGTCTTTCTGATGGTGCATGGTATCTGTAGAACTCTGTCCTAATGCTTCTGGTAATTTATTTTCTGTTTTAAAGTAAATATCCCTTTAATGCTTCCTATCTCAGTAGTTCTCGGGGTTTCTGTAAAGCACTAAATTCAGTGTACACCTGGTGCCAGCACATGAGACAAGTGTCAAACTTACCCCTAAGAGATTTTTAGGCACATAGCCTTCCTTGTCATTGAGACGGGCCCACCACCAGTCTGTCTCGTTATCATCTTTGCGCCTCAGAATGGTAATTGCATCACCTTCATGGAATGACAACTCATCATTGTTCTGAGCTTCATAATCCCACAGTGCATATACCACACCTTTGTTCATGACGCCCAACTTCTCTTGTACACCTGTTGGCAACAAGCAAATGAGATCATAAGAGATTAAGAAACATCACCACACCATCCTAAACATACTCACTCTTCTTTGATTATGGATGCTAAGCACGATCAGCTTTGGTTAGCAGTTTGAAGCGAGACTACCAGGGTATATCCAAGCATCTCCAAGTAGAGGTAGAAGAGGATCTCACTTAAAATCCTCAAAAGCAACTGCTGCCAGTTGAAAGTTGACAATACTAAGCCAGATGGAGCAGTGACCTTACTCATTTTCAAGCAACTACTGATGGTAATTCCACTCTTGGCTCTTGCATGGCATTCTGTGCTCTTGTGCACAA